>JAZGTJ010001877.1:0-48691 GCA_036877575.1 Botia almorhae
CAAATAAAACAAGACCAAAATAAATAAATCAATAAATACACAGCGCGCAGGAAAATGCCATTAACGGGCTTTGAGCCTTAAGAGAATTTCAGAACGATAAAACACTGTTATTGCCATCCGAACCCGCAGCCATCAGTCAGCAGCGGAGGTCACTGCCTGTCAAACAGCTTTTAAAATGAAAGCCGCCCCGATGGGTGACTTATTCACGCGGAGAGCCGCCGCAGGGTGACGGGTCAGCGTTCCGCGCCGCGCTTCAAATAACTGCTTAATGTCAAGACCGAGGCAGCGCTCAGTCCAGTGTAAGTGAAATAATGGGTTGTTCAATTACACCTCCATTAAAAGTAAAAGCAAACGCGGGGCTGCTCTCTCTGAACGGGGTCGCGGCTAAGCCAGAATATAATGAGTCAATGACGGCTATTAGCATTGAAATGGGCCTTCGGTGATGAATATTCAATGATGGCAATAGAGGTTGAGCACAGTGAAAGGATGTTAAAAGTGAAGGAAGAAAAGAACGGAGAATAATGAAATATCGAGCGTTAATGATGAAACGTCCTCGGGGAGATAAAGACAACCACATGTGTCACCTCAACAAAGCTAAAAGGTGAAGTAAAATTACACAACCGTTAATTACCAACTGACGCCATTCAGTGCAAAATGATTCACGTGCTACATGCCATGACAGCGAAGGTGAAAACAAAGAGCTATTATCTCAGTATCACAGCTTACTGAACGAGTCACGCAGTTTGTCGGCTGAATTTGTTAACTGGCTATATAAAGAGATGAAACCCCCCCTGTGGTTCGGGCACCTGTCTCTGCTGTGCTCTTGCGGTTCAGAACTTTCAGGATGTCTTTGGTGATCTTCTTGATGGTGTGTCTGGCCTCGTCTCTCTGCTTGCCCACTCCATACAGAACCACCAGACGCTGGTTACACTCGTGGCTCGCGCTCTCCTCCTGAACAACAGACATCGTTTAGCTCCGTAAGTTACACATTTTAAGTGAAACACACACAGGTCAGCACACTGATGCTCCCACACAAAACTAAATGTGTTTATATTGTAGTGCAGTAAAAACTCAATGTACACTTGTGTTTTTGCAAGGTAAGTGTGGAAATTCACTATTTAACACTCATTTTTTTCAGACACTCCCACCTCATCTGCTATTGGCTGGCCTTTCAAAATGTCCCACCCCAAACAGTTTATGTAAAACTGGCCGCTGTTAATCATGAAAACAAAGCGATGAAAGTTTCCTGTCAGTTCTTGGAGAGCTCACCTGTGGAATGGGGAAGTGAGTGGCATACTGTATGTGGCGGGGCTGCTCATAAACCAGCGGGAAGGCGGGGTCCATGCCCTTATCTTTAGCTGTCTTTTTGCTCTCCTGCTCTGGGGTGGGTTTCTCTGGGGAGGGGCTTCCCTTTGACTCACAGTGCATTGGAGGAGAGAACATCTGCTGAAGGTTGAAGAAAGTTGTCAGTCATTAACAAAGACACTACTATTACAAAATAAAAGTCTACTGACGGGTCACTTACCTCATCAAAATTAGCACTGGAGTTGTGATCTATCTCCATTGACTCTGACAGGCCGGTATCCTAAAAAAACAAAATAATGACGTTAAGGAACATTCAACTGACCAATCACAATGCATCACGTTACAACAGAAGTAACTTCATGCCTCCATTTTAACGCTGCTGCCCGCATCCTGTTCCTTGCGCTCTGATTCGTCAGAAGGCTCGTCACTGGGGGATCGTGGGCGGGGCAGATGAGAGTCAGAGGCCAGGTCGCCGCGGGAGATGAGCGTGCACATGTAGATGTTGTGTGAGAAGACGTCATGACGGATCAGCTCGCAGAAGAGCAGCACGAGATTGGAGAACTCCACTCGCTCGCTCTCGTTCCCGGGTTCAGCTTCACAAACACACGGCAGAAACACACAGTTATCATAACATACATCACCATCTGAAAATATAACCCGCTCCTAAAGCAGCTGGACATTAAAGCTGTAACTACAAACACTTGATAATAGGGCTGCACAGATCGCAATGAGTTATATATCCAAAGTTATGTAGTCAGTTTTAGGTTATACTACGCAGCCCTTCTTTGATCTATAAGCTTACTGAGCACAGGAGCCTGTGTGTCCAGAAACTGCAGCAGAACATCCTGGAAGACAGGCAGAGTGGCAGCAGACAGAGATCCTGAAGATACAGAGCCCTTCTCATCCACAACCTCCGACTCTCCACACCTCTGTACACACACACACACACACACACATCACATGTCATTTCCTCCATCATTACTGTAATGTTGAGGAGACTGAGATGCGCTTCTGGTCTGTCTCTCCAGTCTGTCTGTCTGTCTCTCTCTCACCTCTGCTTCTATCTCGGTCTGTCTCTTCTCCAGGAGTTTGGCCACCACCATGGCTCTGTGTGGTCCTGATCTTTTACAGGAAACAGCCCACTCACACAGCAGAGTGACCACAGCATCATCATCTGGACTCATCTACACATACAAACATGATCATTTTACTGCTTTGAAACTATGTGCTGTGAAATGCTATACAAATAAACAAGTGACATCGTAAACTGTACAAGGAATATATTACAGTTAAACAAAACTGAATATTCGTTATAAAACTAATGATGTTTGCATGACATGTTCCATAACTTTTCAAACCTTGTAATTACATTCAACTTTCCTGGTATTTTATGACTGTGGCAATCTTATACTGTCTCATTCTGATCAGTAACTTTCCTATAAAAAAAAAAAACACAGTCATCTACCTCGTGTCCATCCTTGCTTTGTCCCGAGCCAAAGATCCGGTTATACAGAGAGTCCAGTGAATTGCTAAAGTCAGACTTCTCAAAGCTGTGATTATCCAAAACCTCTAACGTGTGCAGAACCCGGCTGATAGTAAAACCTAGCGTGCACACACACACACACACACATTACAATTTACTCCATTACAAGCTGAAGCAGTATAAAAATCAGCTCTGTTATTGTTAAGAATGTGGATGAACTCACCAGCTGTTGTTTCCTGACACTTGTCAAATGACCAGCGGAACTCCACCGCCTGTCCTCTCTCTTTAATCTGCTCCTCTATCTCCCTCACCTTCACTCGAACCTGAGAAAAAACATATTCTCTTAAACGAGGTTCTCCAAAGTGCTAGTTGATCAGGTCATGTAACAGAACGTCACGTTATACCTGCTGGTTGAAGGTGCTGTTCCCCCCTGGCATGGGCAGGTTGGAGGGGGAGATGGGCAGAAGATCTAACGGTGAGCCCGTCTTAATCCGGCTGTCTGTCAGAGAGTAATGCCAAACCAGAGCACTGGGACAACACAACACAATACTCTGGAGACGGACAAACACAGCAAAGCCACCGTCAGGAAAAACATAACAGCGAGAATCACAGGAAGTCATTATATAAAATTATATTAATATACATATTCTAATACCACACCTGCAGCATGCAGCTGAGTCCAAACACCACCGGCCGGTGCTGAGGGCAGATATAGAAGTCTGTGAAGGGTGTTTGTGGTTGGCTGCCCCCTGCAGGCTGGGAGGTGGGCGTGGGCGGCAGAGCATTCCCCTGCTGGGCTGAAATCCCGTGAGCCGGGTGCCCGCCTGGACCCGGTCCGAGACTGCCATCGCTCAGCAGTAAATTGAGCCGGCGTGTGCAGAAATAAGCCAGTCGCCTGGATAAATAGGCCGACTGCACAAACTCCCCCGAGTACTGAATGACATAATGACAGAGATAAATATAATCAGCTCAATTAAGAAAACTACAATGTCAAGACCTTCATCATTCTGTTACAAAAAGGCCAGACGGGATCTGCTGCCTTTTCCTACATTCAGTTTTGGGAAAAATGTGCAGAATGAATTTTAAACGTTATAAATCGGAAGTCTTGAGAGGTTCAACATCATCAGCTGACCTGTAACAGAAGCGGCAGCAGCAGACGGAGAAGCTCATCCTCTCCAGGTCTGATCTTCTCAAAGCACTCCAGCACCCAGGTGAGGAACTCATGTCTGTCCAACATACCATCCTGCACACACGCATAAAAACATGTTAATAATTTCATCCACTTTGTTGTGCCACAAACATGTCTGATTATTTGTAACACGATGGATGCAAAAACCAAGTTATGTTGCTATGCTGGGCTGACTGGGATGCTAAACATTACCTTGCAACCATAAACAATATAAACTCCGTTTAGCGTAACGACTAACCAGCCATATTTATAACAAGTTAATCCTCAACTTGACTAGATTGGGACACACAGAGTCTGTATTTTACCCGCCTAATAATTCAAATCTGAAAGTATTAAATGAGACAACTTAAACCAGCATAACATTTAATTGTTAAAATCTTTATAAGAAACTGGGACGAGACCCACCTGAAACATGAACATGGCCAGTTTCTCATTATACTCCCACTGTTTCATGGCAGTTTCCACCTCGGCAGGAGGCGCAGGCAGAGGAGAGCCACAGCCCTGGCTGGGAGACTGTCTGTAAAACTCTGCCACCTTCTGCAGCTGCTCCCACAGGTATTTAGTAATTATCTGAGTCCATTCTGCAGAACCCGAATAAAACCAGTGAGGCATTCCAGAACTAAGACCAATTACACAGCACGACAACAGAGAACATTTGATCTGCATCCAGGGATTATACTGCGACAGACAAAAGTGTAATATTGCGCTTTTGAACCAGCCAAACTATTGCATATAATGCAAACAAAATTGCAACTTAGGTGATGCAGGTGGTCTCACTGACCTATGCAGGGGTCGATGACATGTCTCTTCTTCACCTTAGTCTCGGTTATGGCAGCATGATACGCGCAGGTCATTTTAATCATCCATGCAGATCGCATTACTGGCACGGAGTATTTTGCGAGGTAGCCAAACACTTCCTCCTTCTTGCTGAAGATGGGAACCTAGTGCACACACACCAATTAGACTAATGCAAAACCAGAGCTACATCACTTGTGCTTGGATTGTAAATTTGTATAATGCTTAAAGGCAGGGCGGGCAATCTTTCCCCATTTTTTATGCTGGTTGAAAGTCTCTTCACATCCTGATAGCAATCACTGAGTGGCATAAATATTTTTCTATATCTTCTGTGAAAGGCGCAGGACCATAAAACATTCGTCCAATCATTGCATTTATTCCAAATGAAATGATAGGATGACCTATATACCCATCAAACTTTGTATTTGCATACCTCCATGCACTATTTAGGGGGAGTGGCTTTCGAAAGCACTCTGAAGGAAGGGCGGGATGTTATGCTTTTTAAACCTAGCTTGCTGTTGCTAGCCTCACCAAAATTGCCTACCCTACTTTTAAGGGTCTGTGTGGGGTTAAGAACACATTCTGAATGTCCTCCAAACAACCAGTGATGCATTCAGCAGTTTGGTACCTTCTTAGCCAGCTGAGTTAGAGGTTTGGTTCCTGCCAAGTCTGTAAACCAATTATTGATGGAACTCTGTGATCTGGCCGTGACGAGCCAGAAGTTATCCTTCTGATTGACCTGTGGCTTCCTCTTCCCCGTGTCTGGAAACGTGTTGCATCGCAACTTCTCCGCAATGATGCTGCTGAAGTTGGAGCTGATCTGAAGAGCAGATGCGCAAACGAATAAGGACCTGACTGTAATAAAATGCACACGCAACCCATGCAAATGACATCGGCACTGATGACCTCACCTTTGAAGGGTTAAAATTGACATTTTTAGCACTGCCATGTTCGTCTCCTGAAACAGCTGGCTGGTTGTTAAATCCCTGCTTGACGTTCAATGCAGTCAACTCATCCTAATCAACACAACAGGGATAGTGAGTTTAGTTTATTACTCATGCATGTCTAGGGCTCAAAGCAGTGCGCTCTTGAGAATTAATTAATTGCCAGTTAACCTGGTAGTTAACTAGTACATCATTTGTCCATAGATTCACAAATTAAAGCGTATGCTTTTAAATGCGTGCTGCACATATCATTAAGCACTCATTTAAGAGCCTATAATACACACAAAGGCTGTCTAGGTAGGGAGCTTACGGGATTAAAGACACAGCCATGATATCACGGACACATCAACTCACGAGCAAATGTCAACAAACAGACTCGTCAGTCAAACCCCGCAGGGTAACACGCTAATATGACTCAATATATCTTAAATATACATACGGATCTTAAATACAGTCATAACACGTTAAAAGGCGCAGGCTAATGATAAATACATTATATATTTAATACACGACGCTTTGAATGGACCTACAAGCGTAAAAGCAGCTATAAATCAAAACCTGTCAATAATTGTGCAACTCAACGTCAAAAGCTTCTCAACAATACAATTCACGGTATGCATTGTTTACTATCTGCAATCAAACCAAAACACACAGCGCAAAACATATGAAGAATACATGATATTTTTCTACTCAGCTAAGCAAACCGTTCGCCTTTAGTTCATTGTTATTGCCCGTTAGCGGCAAGCAGGGCCTGATCCCAACAGCCCATAAAAACGATCTCATCTTACGCCATTAAACATTACATTTGCCCACTGAGAAAGAGAGAATGTTGTAGAACCTCTTTTTGTTTCGGGTCTTGCGGATAAACGTCCGGAGGACCGAGTCTGGGCCGTTTGAGAGGCCTGTGTTCGTAGCTGAGAATGCCGAAGGCAGCCATCATCCCCTCGGCATGTCAGCCCGGTGTGTGGCCGATCCTGAGCGCTACTGCTGCGGCTACAGCTCCGCCGCTTCACCGCTGCTTCCGCTCCGACGGGAAGATGGGAAAAATCAAGGCAAAATAAAAGACCCTGCAGTAGCTTAAATTAATCTTATTTTATAAAAAATAAACCCTTTGTTTCATGTCAGTAAATTCTGAGACATCGAAATGATTTTTCAAAATTTAAAAAACATTTCAAAATTATAGCGTGTTTATTTGAATAATTATTTTAGAAAAAGCACAAATGTATTTCCATGTAGACTTTATTTAGGATGATAAGAGTTCTTCAGCTGTTGAGCATTTTCAAGCGTATTCTATGACGATGAAACAAATTTTAAATATAATATTTAATGATAATGTACATAATCATTGACGCTAAATGTTGCTACCAAAGGTCAGTTGAAAGAACTGTGTCTTTTATTTCCTGGCAATAACAGTGGTAATATTTTAAAACAAACTTACCAGACAGGTAGATTACAAAATAACAGGAAGCAGTTATATGCATAAATATACTTTATTTTAACCCATAAAGCCTCCTTATAACAGTCATAAAACAAGTGTTAAAAAACAACTGCAAAATTATAATCTGGATAATAACAAGGCAACTCTTGTATCTAATCTTGAGAACGCATTTTTCTTCATCCTGAGGTGAAATTCAAGATGAATATCTGAACTGATACTGCATGGTGTGGCATATATAAAATAATATATAAACTCCCAACAGACTCTTAAACCCAACTGCATAAATAACTGCATAATTCAGGTACCTGCGCGTGCCATTTTCACTGTAGACAACAAAACATGAATTCTCTTCAGAGGATCAGCTCAGCACATACACAATCAAGGAAATGTTTTTAAAACAAATACAAACTGTAGAATTTAACAGAATATACATGTTCTGATATGTAATGTCAGATTACACAAAACTTTGATTTAAAACAAAAACAGTGTCTTGTATGTAATGAATTAATAGAATTCACATTGCACATTTCTTCGCTAAAATACTAATTGCACAATTGCTTTGACAGATATTCTGTCACACGTAAAACAGCAGAGGCACAAAACTGACGAGTTTTTCAACAGTTTGCTGTCCACATGTCCGGAATGAGTTATTTGTTATTGATATGAACATCATCTTTGGTTGGTTTTATACTCTTGTCCATTTAGTAGACATGAGAACTAATCAATATCTGACCTTAAGCTCAATTCATAGACATGCCGTAGCAGAGCCAGAAAAACAAATAAATTACATATAAGTGTGCAAAATATATTCTACCAAATATAGGCAGAAGAAAGTCCTTCATGACAAATACACTCAGTGGACACTTGTTCAGTACTAACTTCAGGAGTCAGTACATATGTGTGGCAGGCTGGATTCTTCTGACTCGGAACGGAATAAAGTGCCATTTGTGTAAATGTTCTCATTGGAAGACTCTCCACCATGACATCATACATAAAGTCTCTTTGTGTAACTGGAACATTATCACGTGTTTGCAGTTAGCAGCTTCAATAATCTTTACTCTGCAACTTGAATAAACATTGTCAGCAGGCTGAGGGATCTTCTCGTCTCCCTAAATGTCAGTGCATTTCAGTTCTTAGGAGTGACTAGAGGTTTCTTCAGCTGCCGCCATCATGGCACGAAAACGAGAGTTCTCATTGGCCAGCAAGTTCGAAGGGGTATCAAACTCCAAAATCTGTTTCGAAGAAGACAACACAGGTACTGATTATATGTGACTTTCCCAAGCAGAACTGGATCAACATTCTCTTTGGTCCTGCTAAAATATTCCTGACTTTGATATTTGGAGTAGATTTATGGCTAAAGTTACTCGTCATAAGACAGGAATTCTATGGCAGTAATGTTACTCCAGAACCATCTTGTGTTTGTGTACATTGCTTTGTGGTTCAGTAGGATGTGTGTCATGTTCCAGTAGCTCAATTGGTAAAGCATTGAGCTACTCAATGCTTTACCTATTAGTGCATTTAGTACCTATTAGCATATTAGCAGTGCAAAGGTTGTGGGTTCGATCCCCTGAGAACACACGTACCGATATACCTTCTATAACCTGAATGTACTTTAAGCCACTTTGGATAAAATCATCCGCCAAATGCATGTAAATGTAATTTGGAGACTGACCTGACCCTGGTCCAAAACCATGATCCTGGAACAGTTGAGCACCGCGTTGAGACGATGGGCAATAATGAGAGTGGTGCAGCCACTGAATGCGGTTCGAATGGTGTCCTGTATGAGACGGTCCGTCTCTGTGTCAATAGCAGCTGTTGCCTCGTCCAAGAGCAAGATCTAAAAGACATCCACATTTTACACACAGCACTGTGATCATCAAAATCTGTTCCCTGCTCACGTGCTCATGCAGTATTGACTCTCATCCAGCTAGCAGGAAACATTTTTAGAAGATTGGCGGATGTTCTCTCAAAGTTATCAGAACATTTCTTGCTGTGACGTTAGTAGAACGTTTCAACATTATATGTCATATTTCTAAAACCTTACTCTGAAGTTGTTAGTGGAACGTTTTAAAAACGTTTTAAAAACGTAACATTATTATAATAAAATTCTTCGTTTACATGAAAAATGTCTAAAAAATGTTTTGAACGCCCCTAGAACTTTCAAAATAACATTATTAACGTTTATATTACTTAGGGAAACATTAGCGAAACATTCTTACAATTTAAAATTGTTAGCTGGGCAGTGGCATCATCTGACATCAGGTTTAAGAAACAGAATTGTCTTTTCTCTATTAAAGTATTTCCAGCTGAAACAGGAAGTTGCGACAGGAAATATTGAAGCTAACAAACACACCAAGTTCTGATTTCAAGAGGCCTTTGATCAGTTCTTCACTTTCAGCCATGTGGTGGCAATGTTCCTCCATATTACAAACAGCAGAGATTTACCAGCATAACTGTTCACAACAAACATCAACAGTAGCCCGTCCAAATAACTCTTTATTTCTTTAAAGATCTTTATGAGGCCACAGACCTTGCTGTGTCTCAGAAGAGCTCTGGCCACACAAAGAAGCTGTCTCTCTCCCACAGAGAAGTTCTCGCCATTATCCGTTACCTCTGAATGCAGAGAGTCGGGCAGCTGGATCACCTAAAACGAACATCAAGACAGTGGAACCTCTAAGGCACAAGGACTGCAAAGTCATTTCCATCTAAAAAAAATATTATTCCAGCACGGACTGCAATGATGGAGCAGCTGTTTGCCTTCACTCACCATGTCCTTAATGTGTGTTTTCTCCAGTGCTTCCCAGATCTGTGCGTCTGTATATTGATTCCAGGGATCCAAATTTGACCTGTTGGTGAGAGAGTGACAAAAGTCAGACCTTCTGATCTGAATGGAATTAACTTGTGAGTCATCACTTGTAAAGCTACACGTGTGTGTTTATTTACATGTCATGATCTAACTAATTAAAACACTTTGACAGCCAATATATCATTTGAAAGGTCAGGATGGGATATTTGGATGACATTTGATCATAGCCGGCTATATCAATACTGTTTTCTTAATTTGTGTCAGGATTTCAAACTTTTATTGATTTCTTAATTGGTGTCAAGAGTTCATTATTACTTTTATTGCTCTGAAATTTTCTGTTTATAAAAGGGCCAAAGAGTTCAAAAACTCTTTAGGAAACCAATTCACTTTACATTTTTGGGATCTCATCACAAAAAGCTTGTCTTTCCTCATAATAACTTGCTTCACCTTTGCAACTACTATTTTTTTTGCTCATTTTCAAAATCAAATCAATTTCCGACACATACAAAATAAGCCCCGCCCTCAGGTTTAAATCTCTTTAAATCTCAGATTTCACTTAAAACACTGCAAATCAGTTGAGAGCAGAATTTCATCTTGACTGTACTTCAGTGCGCTGTGTGGGGCTTCAGTGAGCTGTTGAAAGTGATGTGGACCTTACCTGACAGTACCAATGAACAGAACTGGCTCTTGGGGGATGACTGACAGCTTGCTTCTCAAATCCTCCAGACCAATGTGAGCGATGTTGACACCATCGATGATGACTGATCCTCCACTGAGCTCCACTAGTCTGAAGAGCGCAATGCCCAGTGAAGACTTCCCTGAAGAAACAGCCGACCTGTGTCACAATCTGTTCCCAGCTAACAGGGAACTCTCTCAGAACATTGGCTAACGTTCTCTAAAAGGTCTCTCGATGTTCTCTCAAAGTTGTTAAAAACGTTCTTGCGGTAACATTAGTAGAATGTGTTTTAAATGTTATGTCTTATGTTATATCAAATTATATCAACCAGAAAACCATATCAAACACTAAGTCAAACACAAGTTGTTAGCGGAATGTTTTAAAAACGTTACAGAATTAAAAAAGTTTGAATAACATTCTCAAAACTAAGCAAAAACAACAACATTTGAAAAACTGGACATTTTGAACAGTCCTGGAACTTTTAAAATAACATTGGTAATGTTTTGTTACTTAATGGAAACGTTACGGAAACATTCTTACAACCTAAAATTGTTAGCTGGGTTCCTTTCATCAATAATATGCCTGACAGTAAAAACATCTGATGTGATGCAAACAGGAAGTGTACGGGAATACCTGATCCAGTTCTGCCAACTATTCCCACCGTCTCCTCTGGCTGGACACAGAAGGAGAGATTCTTCAAAACCAGAGGCAGATCATCCCGATACCTCATTTCCACATTCTGGAAGGTGATTTGTCCTTTCTGTGGCCAACAGGAAACAGGAGAGGAGGGCCCGGTGATCTGCCGAGGACCTTCGCTTTCCAGGTTCTAAATAAACAAATGACATAATGTTCTTCAGAAGATGTTTCTATCAGTAAGACCATTATTGGCTTCATTAATCTCTCTTAGAGGATCTCTGCCGCTTGGCAGCAGCTTCGACACGCGGCTCAGCTTTGATTGGAGCCTCGCGGAACAATCTGTGTCATAAGCTATGATATCCTGGCTGCCAATAAACATGTTGTGAAGCCCACCGAGTGAGACGTGCCGGTCCCAGCAGCATGCAGGCCGCTGGGCTCAGTGGTCTGTGCAGAGAGAAGTGCTGATGTCCTCTGTGTGCTGTGTCAATTGAATAACAAATGGTCTGTCCTCCTCTATTTGCAGCTGACATCTAAAGCACGTGTGTCAACAGATGCTCCTACCTTTATGTAATGACTGATCCGCTCCACTGATGTAAAACGAGCTTCGGTTTCAGACAACAGTCTCACGGTGAACTGAAACAGGCCGGTCAACTGACGGGGCAAAACAGGCGGTTTAGTGGGGGTTGCTCATTCTTGGAGCTTTAAACATTGTCATGTGACTAGCACACCATTTGCACTAAAGGCATGAGTGATACCCAGCGTATGAAGAGACAAACAAGAGCTAAAAATGCACATAAACTGATATTGTAGGAAGGACTGGAGTCTGAATATCACAGAGGCTTGATTGGGCTCACTGAACAACACCCTAGAAACCCCAGAACCCCTTAACAACTCCCTAGCAACCCCCTTGAAACAACCTCCAAGCATTGTGACAACATCATTTGCACAGGCAAACAGCACTCGTAACAATCTTGTGTTTGTTTTTCTGTCTGGCCGATTAGAAAAAACATTACCAGCAAAACTCAAATTCACAGTCACCAGCTTCCCATGCAAAACAATGGAGCAGTGTACCTGTACGGCGTAAGAGAGGGCGAGGCCGGCGTACGCAGGAGGGATGCGACCGTGCAGTAGAACGATGAGAAGGGCTACGGTGGTGATGAGGGATATACTGATGAGATCCAGACGGACAGCCAGCCAGCGCATGCCGCAGCTGAACAGATAGTGACACGCTTGGTTTGTGTCAAGCAAGGTCTGATACCTAATGAAAGACAACAGATATTTAATAAACGTTCAACCTCTTCAGCTGTGATGGTTACAGAGAATCATTACCATATTACACAAACATTAAGGACACAAGGTTATATTAAAATCATTAAATGTCATAGATATAGCGCACAAACATGACAACAGTGTAAACCGGTAACCAATCAGCAGTCAGGACTAGAGCTTCGATTGCATAATGCTTCACATAATTGAATATGTACGATTTATAACTGCGGTTACAGTTATTCACACTTAATACATACCGGTAGAATCAGAAAAACACACTGACTGCAAGGAGGAATAACGCATTAAGATGACTTATATAATATGTTAAATAGTGAACCAAAACAGTCACATTTAAAAATGCAAGGCGTCAATGCATTGCACAACACATCAAACCATGTCTGCAATCATCATCACCACATTGCAACTCTTTTTTTAGACCTAATGTCACTTTTCTGAGACATCTTCGCAATTTCTGTGAAGCAACAGATTCCAAGGTCAAGTCAGTTCTGCAGGTGCACCTCATCACACTAACTACAAGTCTGACAACCAGAAAGTATCCAAATTAGTTTTCAGTCTATGTATTTTTTAATTTCACTAGTTTTATTTGCAAGCTGCACATGTACCGTCTTAAAAATAAGTTTTCCTAAGTTCAACATTTTGTTATTTAATGCAACGACACATTTTTAGGTAACCAATTACTTTTTTGAGGCAAAAAGTATCACCGAAATAATTTCAGTGGTTCAGCGAAAAAGTGACAGAGTGCATTTGCTGAATATTACCTCTGTAGGAAGGCTGTGCCCCTGTTGTAAGCATAGATACTGGACAATCCCTGCAGACTGCTGGTGATATGAGAGGTAAAAGGCGATTGGCTGATATTTTCCAGTCGTTTCAGCTCACGAATCAAAACCCTTCGCATAAAAAGAAAATGTAAACACACACACGTTTACTCATCAATCGTAATGGTGACATTCCACTGACTTCTCTTGTTTTCACACACAGCTAGTTATAGACACCACAATTCAAACCTTACCCTCTAACCCTTACAGAAAACTTCCCTCGTTTTTGCAATTTAAAAAATTAGTTTTATAGCATTGTCACAAACCCCGAAAAGGAGGTTTTGCTCACGTTTTGGTTCAAATTTGTCCCCAATATTTGGTTAAGTAAACACACACGTATATAAGACAAGTCACAGAGTCACAGAATATCAGCAGTGGTACAGAACTCAGTTCTGATCAAAGCGTTGCCTCATCTCATCTGCTTATTTGTGCGGCTCACAGATCTGCCTGTGATGTGACAGTTAGTGGCTTATGAGATGGAGACCCACAGGGGACAATAACTGTGAGACTGAGGGGATTCTGCTGGCTGAGCTGCAGTCATTTCTGCCTTCTGAACCGATTTATATGGGGCTTTATGAGGCCTGTCACATGTCGACAGTAAAGCAGGCAGGCAGACTCTGTATGCAGCGTGAGGCAGGAGCAGGCCTTTATTGACAAAAACGGAGCCGAGTTCTGCTTTT
This sequence comes from Botia almorhae, assembly GCA_036877575.1. Classification (NCBI taxonomy): domain Eukaryota; kingdom Metazoa; phylum Chordata; class Actinopteri; order Cypriniformes; family Botiidae; genus Botia; species Botia almorhae. The sequence continues at coordinate 14,058 of JAZGTJ010001877.1, forward strand.
AGGTGCACGTATAAATCGAAACTGCTTGTGAATAACACAGAGCAATGAATCATGTTTTTCTTTAGAATAGGCCAAGTGAAATGAGCGCGAACAAACCCGCGCTTGATATTCTTCTTCGAGAAGCACATTCTTTAAATTCACACATATGATAAAGGAGCTTCTTCAGTTTTCAAGTGAAAGCTTACGAAGTTTTGCCCAAAAAGTTTGTGGCTGTTTGATGCAGGTTTTCAAACGGCCGACACCAATGCTGACACACAAACACAGTGATCTATTCCAATCTACTGAAATCAAACCTGGAGATTCTGTTGATGATGAAGAGGAAGACCGCCAACGGAATGACGGAGAACAGGAACCATGGAAACACCGTGCTCACCACACCCAGACAGAACAACACCAACGTCAGATTCTGCAGCAGCATTTCAGCTTGCATGGCCAGACGCACGTCGACTGCGCCGGGAAAAAGGGCGAGCATGTAAGAGAGGCAGATATCAGACCTTTTAGATGCCCCTGTTATCATACAACTGAAAGCATTTGTGAACTGAGAGAGAGAGAGAGAGATTCTCACCCTCGTCCATGTCTTTGGAGAATCGGTTGAGGATGCGTCCCAGGGGAGTCGTGTCAAAAAAGCGCATGGGGCTCAGCAGTAGAGTCTTAAATAGTTTATCATGCAGAACCGAGGCTGCCCGCACGGTGCACTGCAAGACAGACACACACACACGCGTAAGCACAAACACACAAAACAGTGTTAATAATGCATGTGCCCAAACACAACAATATTGCTAATGAATGGGCTAATAATTTTAAAACTCATAACTTTCTGTAGTTAGGGTCCATAATAAAAGTAAACAGGTCAGGGATATAAACAAACATTTAAACGGCCGTAATAGCTCGATTATGGAGAGGAAAACTTGGCAAATGTACAAGAACGAATTGCCTCTGAGTTTACAGGCCCAGTGGAAACATCTCACACTTTATCTACAATCACAACAGCTTGAGGCTGATTACACCGAAACCTCAAAATGTTTTGACCAATCAGAAGCATGGGCCAATCAGCTGCCAGTTCCAGGCTAGACCTAAGCAACAGTAAACTTAGTTTACTACCTTATTTCCAGCAGAAATACAGTATATTGCTAACAAATGACTTTGCATGTGCTATGTAAAAAAGGAGAATAACCTGTGTATACACGTTTAAAAACAAAACAGACTTTTGTTTATTGTTTTTTATGTTTTTGATTAATTGATGATTTCAATTACCAGTGTAATAAACGTAAAAGCAACGCAAGACCAACATAATAAACTGGCTGTGATGTAACAATCAGAAGTTATATAAAGGTAACGTGCTTCATGCTAATATGTTTGTAATTCTTTCGAGCGCTACACACAGTTGTGTGAATTAGACACTGTTAAAGCAGAAAAGTGTGACTCACTGAAATGAAACATCAGCACACAACACATGCCGTTACATAACTGTAATTATTATTAAATGCATGTTCAGACTATTGCGAATACGCCAGACGTGTTTTCATAAACGTATTTGTTGTGTTACCGCGAGAATATTTCACCATTTGGATTTGATGGGTTTTGGCACAAGAGGAGAAATGAATTTGACTAATAGAATATGTACAGTTACTGAATCTTCAGTCTTTCCTCTAGGCAATGAGAGATTAGCCATCAACTAGGAATTAGTGAATACAAGTGGCACACAATTACACAGAAACATAACCTCTGTGATGTGCTGTCGGGTCTGCTTAATAGAGCAGTGACCACAGAGACCCGAGAGGACACATACACACAACCCCACGGCTCAGAGTCACAACGCTGGACTGATAAATGGATTCAGCCCATAGGCAATTTCAATTAAAGTAAAAATGGAAAAAAACAACAACTTGGAGGCAGAAGGAATGAGAAGGCAAAAAGCAAACAATTAACAAAACCATTGATTGCAAAACAAAGGTTCTGTGTTAAAAAAAGAAACTAAGTCTACGATTAGGAGACTGGAACAGAATCCTATATGACCTTTTACTGAATAATAGGCATATATTTCCTACATGGTTCCCTAAAGTATGGCGCTGCTAACGCTGAGGTCATGGCTGTGTTTTCCAGGAAATGCCCGCTGAAAAATGTAAAACCTGCATGTGCTGTAAGCTGCTTTGAAAAAGCATCTTCCAGTAGCAAAATATACATGTATATGTGTTTGCTGAATACATTAAATACATGAAACATCTTTTAAATCATACAGCAGCAAAAGTAGTGTGCAAGTATGCAGACCGAAACCTAGCTGAAAACTTTGTAAAAGTACACTGTGCAATCGATGTTCTTTGTATATATTGGTTTCCCAGGCTTCATCAGTGTGGGAAAAGGGATTAATTGCAATGCCCCCTTGACAGATTAACCTGGTACTCTCAGGTAGATTCAGACCGTGCTGAATAATACATGAACAAAGAGGAAATGCATCTGCCCGAGGACTGAAGTGTTTGATGAAAAATTCAAGTGTGTGTAATGGAGACGGGAGGCCGAAGCAGAGAAATCTTGTGCGCGAACTTCTCTCACGACAAACTCAAGATTACCTTGACGAACAGCAGCCCTCGCAGAGTCTTCAGAAAGAGCGCCGCCCCCATGGACAGAACGTACACCCGGGTGTAGTACTGTACGTGCGGATTCAGTCGCATGGTATCGCTCTCTGCGGTCTCGTTCCCCCATAACAGCGAGGAATTCTGCAGGGACAAAGGAACATCACCTTGGCAACATGATCCGTCCCTGGAGGGTCTCAACGTGCCAGCCGAACTGCGTGAGCCAGTCCCAGCCGCAATTATTTTACAGAACGTGAGTTAACTGCAGCATCTGTTGCTGTGATTTTCCCACTGAGTAAATCATGTGGAGTCTGGCACTTCTAATTAGTTTCAGGATTGATGTTCATTTCGCTAAGCATCAAAACCCAGAAGCAAGCTGGCGGTTTGTCGTATGAAGAGGAGGAAGTGGCCTGAAGGCGGCCCAACTTACTCCACTGCCCTGTCTGATCCAGTGGCTGAGCCACCAGTTGCTGAAGGCAATGCTGCCCGTGGTGAAGAGGAAGAGGAGGATGTTTAGGATGAAGGCCAGAGGTCCTCCAGCGGCTCTGATGTAAGCGGCGTACACGTCCCAGGATACGGCCCCCGTCCCCTTTTCCTCCGCCCGCATCAGCTGTTCTGTGAGGTGAACATCAAACAACAGAGAGACAAAGAACTGTGAATCATCTGTCGATATTAGCTCCACCATACACACACTGGTGCTCTGAGAATAAACCAGTGCATCTGATCTGCTCACGGGAGAAACCAACACTAGAAAATAAAATCATGCTGCAAACACGCATAGTTTGAAAAATAAAATATAGGTTATCTTTTTAAGAGGAGGTGAAAATGATTCTGGTTTGTCGTCCAATCAGACTCTATAATATTAAATCACCTGGTGAAACTCAGGCATCATATTAGACTCATGTCAACATGGACCTTGAAAAACCATAAACAAAACTATGCAAACGAAACAAAATGAACCACATTAAATGTTTTTTTTCAGACCACATTAAATATGGATCCACAACGTGATTTGTGTGCCGAACACTTTCATTTCCCTATAACGTCACGTCTTTAAACGATCTTCCGTCTGGGGACTTTTCTCCGAAAGTATTGATATATGTGATTAATTATTTGATTAATTAATCGCTCTATGTAATTAATTTGCTGGAAATTCTTAATCAATCGACGGCTCTTCTTTATCTACCGTTTAATTCTGGCACAATGTCGGTGCGTCGCACGACGCGATGAGTTTTGAAGCAAAACCAGCAGAGAGTCACTGGATTAATCTAATCTCCCCTCACCTCTTTTCTTGCCCTCTGCGGGCGGTCTGACCGTGACTTCAGTATGAAGTGACTGCAGGCTCGTGTCTTCTGCCCTCTGCTTGTTTTTCAGGTTCTTCTTCACCAGGTTCTGAATGAGAGAGAGAGAGAGAGAGAGAGAGAGATGGTAAAGAGCAATCCTCAAGTGATTATTGGGACACGCCAGCGCGGGCGTTAAGTCATTAATACAGAGATCAGTGACAAGGTCCCTGGGCTGTTACTCCATTGATCAATGTGCTTATAAATTACAAAAGCGCAGCGTGAATTAACATTTCAAACCCGGCAGCTCGCGCCTCATGAATTTTGCAGCGGGTGATGCAGGATGTTCTGCGAGCGCGTGACCCTGATGTTTTCCAGGAGGGCACGGCTGCTGCAGGTGGGATATCGCACCTCTTGTTGCGCGCTGTTGAACAGGGTGGCGTAGTCTCGCTCTTTCTCCATTAGCTGGGCGTGTGTGCCGTGCTCCGTTATCTTGCCGTCCTTCATTAACACCACCTCATCACACTCCGGCAAATACTGCAGAACAAACACACCCAGAGTAGCAGACATAGTGTCATTTGGGTCCATTATGTGTCACACTGTTACTGTGTATTACTCCAGTTAAAGTACATCATTAAGTAAAACAACAATCTGTAGAAAGTGAAAACAATGTAAAGGCAGCACAAAATGTTGCATTTGAATCGGCACATATGCAGTGGACAAGATGCATGTAATGCGAATTCTGCATAATAACCCAGACACACTTGTACAAGATACTAATGTATTCTGGGTGGACTCCTCCTGACCCAAATCAAACGAGCTCTACACCCCCCGGTCTCTGACATTATGGTCCTTTGATATGGTTTCTTCCTTCTGTAAATCTATTGGTTTGTTTTGCCCTTTTCTATTTATGTCTAAAAATATATTTTTATATTTCAAAATATGTACAATGATTTATTTATTTATTATGTACAATGATTTATTAGCAAATTCATACAAAGGAGCCTGGTGGACGAGCACAACATTAGCTGTGTATGTGTACCCCTTGCAAAAATTAACCCTGATTTTACCATGGTTAAGACCATAAATACACGGTTACTATAGTACCACAAATTAACCAAATTTTACCATGGTATTGGTTAAACTAACCCGACAGTACAACTGGGGTTATACAACTGGTAATCAATCTGGCAAAAAAAACATGGCTCCTACACTTTTACTATTAGAAAATCATAGTTCATTTTCATAATAATTTTCATATCTCATGCGTTCATAAGCCTCTTGCCTGCAGTTGGTGCGTAACAAAGATGACGGTCCTGCTCTTGGACGCGGCACGGATGGCGCCATGGAACAACAGAGAGCCTACGCGCGTGTCCACGGCGCTGAGCGGGTCATCCAGCAGAAGCACGGACCTCTCGCTGTACAGCGCCCGGGCCAGACTCACTCTCTGCCGCTGGCCGCCGCTGAGATTTGCCCCTTTCTCTCCTATCTGCAGCAGATAATTCAGTTCCAAACACAGTCTTCATACACTTCATACACACACTATTCCTCTAGCTTTCTCAAGGTTATTCGTGATGGAGAACTGAGACTTGTGTGACCTTGTTTTCATGATTGTGTTCGTCAAGGTCAGAGATTGTATTATGAGCGATATAATGTGTAGATACCTCAGTCATGTCCCCATATGGTAGATCAGCTATATCAGGAAGTAAACAGCACGCCTCCAAAACAGCATTGTACCTAGCACCAGAATGTTCGGTGGGTGGTGAGGAAGCACAAAAATGTAATTTCATTTCAAATCTGAAAGGTCAAACTAATTTCACAAGGTGCTTGTAAATCCCAAAAAATCAAATTCCGTACTTTTCCTCGATGTATTCCTTTCCAAACAGGATGTTCTCTCTCAGTGAATCGTTGAGGATCCAAGCCTGCTGGGCGACATACGCCAAACTTCCATTTACAGCCACCGAGCCCCCAAGCAGGGTCATCTAGAAACAATCCAACGTTAATATGTGTGGTTAACCTGCTTAAATGACCAGCTGGCTTATGTCCAGTCTGGTAAATACTGGTTAACGGAATAATTCACTCAAAAATAAACAATCTTGGGTTGTAAGAAGCTTTCCCCTTATGTCCACCAAGTAACAAAAACATTAAAAATATTATTTTTAAAGTTCTCGAAATTTTTTTGATATTACTGGTTCTAGGAATAATTTAGAATAATGTTTTTTAATGTGTGTTATATAACGTTACAAAATGTTCTACTAACGTTAATGCCAGAATGTTTCTTGATATATTTGAGAAAACTTTGAGGGAACTTTTAGAGAATGCTAGCCAACATTTCTGGAACGTTCCTTGTTCGCTAGGTTGATCATGCTGTTTATCGATGAAACTTTTTAGAAAAGCTGACTGACTTGGCTGTTTGAGGTAGTTAAAAAGCCTCAGGGTACACAACCACTTAACATTAAAGCTTAACATGAAAGCGTTCACAATGAAGACTGATCTCAGTTATGAGATGCTGCTCTCACCTGTCCCAGTAGAGCAGAGAGCAGTGAACTTTTCCCAGTTCCAACTCCACCACAGACACCAACCAGAGCACCCTGTGTGCAGACAGCAGTGAGGCAGTGAAGACCAACGTCATAAAGAGAGAAATTCAGATTGAGATTGAGTTTAATCCCTGCTATGAAAAGCTCTGTAAATAAGATCCATATTCAGAAAGTATTTTCCTGCAGGCAGAGTCTTAATGCTGCCCATGAAAACCACTTGATGTCTTTACTGAAAGAAATCCTTTTCTAAATGACGGTTAAAGTATCTACACATCCTTAGGACAAGACAAATTTACCCCAGATTTTATTTCCCTGTTGTAATCGAACAAAAAAAGCCAACGGGATTAGAAAAATATTCCTAACGCACATAAAACATAACTTTTCTTCGTTTAAAGATGAGGAAGTTTAGATATAGTTACGGGAAAACAAACGACACATCTCGTGTAAACTTTGAGCACCTCATCTCCATCACATGTCTGTGATATGAACAGATGCGAGACTGTGGATGAAATGATAAAAATGCATTGACTCATTACAGTGACGGGTGAAGTACCTTCCGGATACACAGGTCTAGGCGGTGAAGGGTTTTGTGCAGCGGAGGTCTCACGCTCTGGGTGGAGGAGATGGTGCTCTGTGGGCTCTCCTGCTCCATGTGTGTGAGGAGATGTTCTGCGTTGGGTTCCTCACTCTTTCCTTTGGTTTCCTCTGAGATGATGTACAGACTCAGCTTCTCTCTCCTCAGAACTCTCCTCATACCTCTTCTCTTCTGCTGGGCTTGGCTCTTCTTCTGTGAGCTGCAGCTCTTCTCCCAAGCCAGCGTGGCATCTTTAAACTCCACCACGTTATCGGGATCTTCTGTTTTGAAGGAGATCATCTCTCTGTCCTCCATCATGAAGAGCTTCTGTGGGCAGAAGTGGAGATGTTAAAACTGGAAACACTGATCCAGCAAACAATTATTAGTTGCAGGAATGTTTTTAGGAACATTTCTTTTAAGTATTTTAAATACTCTAGAAACGTTCAAAATGTCAATTTTGAATGTTGGATTGACATTATTGCTTGAGAATGCTATTTAAACATTTTTTACATTTTGTAACGTTTTTAAAACGTTCCACTACCAACTTAAGAATAATGTTTGATATATATGACATAAGGTAAAATAAAGTTCTACTAACGTAACTAAAAGAACTTTGTTGATAGAACTTTTGGGGACTGTCAGTCAACTTAGAATGTTCCCTGTCAGCTGGGGAACTTGCATGGCAAAAAGAATTTTAAAAGAACAGTTTGTCCAAAAAAGAAAATTTTGCCCCCAAAACACATTCAACATATAGACAATATTGTAGAATGTACAGAGTGATCTTTCCCATACATTAAGTGAACGAAACACTGAGGCTGTCAGGCTCCAAAAATGACCTGTTTATTTAGTTGGAGTCATCCCCCTTTTACTTTTGTTGAACATGTTTTATCATTTTTGTTGATCTAGATATTTTGCGAAACATTTTTTTGTGGTGCACGATAGTCACAAGTTTGGAATGACATGAGGGCGAGCAAACGATGACTATATTTTTCATCTATATTATGTTTTAGTGAACTACCCCTTCAAGAGCACCTTTTACACGAATGTGGGTGCAAAATGTTAGCGACCTGAAATCTCTTCACTGCTACGGAGCCTTCCGATAAAGAGCGCACCGCCATGGGCGTGACCTTCAGGGCAAAGGTCATGGAGTTAAAAACAGCAACAACCGTGAAGGCCTGTGGGTTGTGACAGAAAGGGAAATGAGTGTCAGTAAAATCCCTGTTGTTTACGAGCCACGGGCAGAATGTAGAGAAAAAAATTCATTTCACCTGTGCTGCGGTGAGGTCATAACCCAGGGCCATGTGAAGTGTGAACGTGCACACACTGGCGATCACCACCACGACTGGAGCCACGCCCACTGTAAGACTCTGAACATACCCGGCCCACTCGAGAGTTCTTCTCTCTTCTGAACGAACCTCTGGAGACACAAACAGTGTGTCAGAGAAGAACGAAAAGGATTACACTTATTCCATGGCTTCATTTGTTTATTTACAGGCGTGGCTCAAAACACACAAACAAAAGGGGGTGTGACATTTATGTCACTGCCAAAAATGTGTGTGTGTAAACGGATAATTGTCAATTCACCTCGGTTCTACAACCGCGATATCACTCTTTCATAACCGAACTACAGTATTTAGCACTCCTAGCAGGACTGTATCATAGCTTGTAATTGACAGGGGCTAAATGGTGTTCGATTCAGCGATAATACTGAGAACAGTAAGTGAAACAGAAGACAGATCGTAATCAAAAAAGGGATGCCGCGGTAGACAGGGTGTTGTTAAAGCTGAGATGTTGGCTGATGTCCAAATGCCCCATTTTGCCCCCCTCCTGCTCCACCAGTATTTGTCTCCAACTGCCCGCTAGCTGGTGCTTTCATTCAGTGCTGCTCTGTGGCACTGAGCCAAGCTGTTTTGCTACCGGTCTAAACAACTAAAAGCATTGGACATAATCTCAGAAAACATTCCTGGATCTCCATAATTTAGATACAAAAGATGTTAATCTATGCAAGCCATGATATTTTATTCATAAGCATGCATACAAAAAAAGGGCTAAAGGGAAACAGGCTGTGTATGCTTCAGCTACAGGCTTTTCATAAAAGGCAATGTCTTAACTAAGTGATTTTGGAATACTGAAACAGTACATACCAGTTGAATTAACCCTCTCTTACCAATACAAACCTCAAACAAGTGGTTAGACACTTTGTGCCACATTAAAAATGTATAAATATCATTTCAAAAAGTAACATATCAGAAAATAATTAAAAAACACAGTCTTCATTCTCTCTTTAAAGTATCAACCAGTAAATGGGACAGAAAAGTTCTTTATAGGCGCAGTTCCAGCTTCATTTGTTTGTGGGTGCCACATGGTTCGATATTTTGGCATCTAATGCAGCGAAATTCAGACATTTTAAGGGCGACTTAAGTGTGCAAATACTTTGGGGGCCTTTTAAATCTACCCCACCGAATTCTTCTCACCTAATGCTCAACAAACCCAAAAGCCCCCAAAAGGCATTATGCATCAAAGAGTGTAAAATGCTTTGTAAATTAATCTCAAAGCTCAGCGGCTCCCAGGACATTCAGATGTTGGAGGACCAAGAGAGGGCAGAGCCAGGCCGGTGGATTATAAAACTGGAGATTGTTCCTTTGAAAGCAAAGCCACAGAGATGATCCCTTGATTTCCATGGAGACTATGAGATCTGAGAGCTCAGACAAACAGGAAGTGAGCGTATAATGACGGCGAGTGAGTCGGCACTGCTGTGTGTGGGTGCAGCTGAGCGGAGACTCACTTTGGATGTTGTTGGCAAACGCAGTTTCCCAGCAGTACATCTTAATGAACTTAATACAGCCCAGGATTTCGTTCATCAGCCGGACGCGTCGGTCCGTAACCGCCACACACTTCTTGCGGAAATACGCTGTCAGACGAGAGGTGAGCATCTGCAGGAAATAATTCAAATGGTAAGAAGGAGATGACTGCAGTGTTCCCTGACTCGGGGGATTTTCCCCTCAGCAAAAATATTATGCTTGAATGCCCTAAATGAATGAAGTGTATGACACTGTAGACTTTATTTACACATTCCTGTTCAGACCTGTCTTTCTTCATGTGACTCTGGCCTTTTAAATGGTCTCAGTGGGTGATGCATGTTCATAAACTGACCCTCATGTGTTCATCACAACACTAAATTTCATGCTGTTACTCATATCATATTTTGTTAGACTTTCCTGCTATGTAGAAACATTCTCCAACTTTAAGTGATACAATTCAACTCTTCACTCAAACCGTCATCAGGATTATAAAATATGAATTAGAAAACTGAAGCGATGTCATTGAGCGAATGGATTCGTTGTGAGTTATACAGTTGTTAATTTCATAATCTTTGTCTTCTCTCACCATGGTGGGATAGAAGATGATAAAGATGGCCGATCCGATGAGTGCCGTTGGCCCTAGGAAATAAGTGGTGTAAGACAAGCCCAGAATTCCAACGAGAGGACCTCCGGCCAACAGACAGCCCACAGAGACGGCCTCATACAAGCGCTGTCCATCACTGGAGCAAATGTTTACCAGCTAAAAGAGAAACAGTATGAGTCATTAAAACGAAAACATGGCGCGATTAGCCACAGTTTTAAGCACTCAGACCTTGAAAACACAATCACGATTCTGTTTTCACAGGTCAAAAGGACACGAAAATGAGCTACGAAAGACCGGCCGAAATTATTTCAAGAAACCGAACCCTCTTGAACCTCCCTCAGATGCTATTTTCTTCTACATTTCAGAAAATAAGGCTCAACCCGAGGAGCTGTTCTCTCAATATTGAAATTTTTACCTCGTTCGAACCTACAAATGCGCTTCTGGTAATAAATAGTGTATGTATGCATTAGCACACTGTTCACCTCTCCAGTGCTGATGTCTTTCGTACTGCGAAGTCGCAGGATTTTCTGGAAGGCAAAAGTGAGCGCGGCTCCCCTGAGGCGTGTGGCGGTGCGGTAGTTGACAGCCCACACGAAAGCCAGAGACCAGGAACGTGTCAGTTCCACGAGAAAAACTCCCCCCACCAGAGCCAGGCCGTACAGCAGCTTCACCTCTGTGCATTGAGAATACTCCAGCAGGGCTCGGATCAGCAGAGCCTGAAAAAACATGGAGCAACAAGAATGTGAGGTTTGCTGAGAGACGACACAGGGCACAGCCTCTCCTCAAAAAGTTTTTATACCTTTTTGAACAAGAATTAATATTACATGAGGAGGGATTAGGAGTTGAGCTTTGAAGCTGTTGTATCAGAACATCCGCTCGCTCATGCTGGGGTCATGGGATCAAGTGTTGCTCATAGGAAAATACAAGAAAAACTGATGCTAAGTTTAAAAAAAAAACATTTTCATTATAAAATCAGATTCTGGAGGCTGATTGGTTAATAGTTGGTTGGTTAAATAATTGGTTATATAATTGGTTAAAGCGTTCCAGCCGCGTTACAAACACAATGGCTCTGTTCCAAAATACAGTGAGTTTCAGAATCACGTGTTTAGCTTGTTTTGATTCCATGATACGACAGTATCGAATTGTTGGCGAGTATTGCATTTTATGTTGACATGTCATAAGTGTGTGATCTGTTGTTAATGTTTCACGATGTTTAGAATGCTGTCTATGCAGGAAGTAGCTGTCTATGCAGGATGCATTGTATGGTACAATACAGTACCATTAAATCTGTCAGGCACTGTATTTTCTAGCCAATGGATGACAATTAGCAATTAATTCATGTGCTTTCATGAAGTCTTCTGAGAATATGAGTCTCAAGAGACTTGAGACTTATATTGTGATTATGGGCAAGACTGATGGCATTTCACTGCTCATTGTGCCCAACAACGCACATGACTCTGGAACCTCACCACTTAACTGCATAAACAAAAATAAAAGATTCATTCGTTAACTGGTGCTTACAAATCGTTACTTTGAAAGTATTCCCCCTTGTTTTCAAATTGTTCTTACACCCTCAGCGAACTACACAAATTATTAAAGCCTCAGGCTTCACTGGAGAGGAAACAATATGTTTAATTTAACAAGAAAAGAGAACCAAAATTTACTGCAAATAAATGTGCCTGTTGCCAGGACATGTGCTGACCTATGCAACGCTAAACACATCAACGGAAGGCAATAAGGGCGCTATTTTGTAACATGTAATCCCTGATAATGCTATTAAGCAGCCGCTGTCAGGGGCGTGTGCCGCCCGGTGGGGGAAAATAAAATTAACAGCGTCACAGTGAGGAACTCCAAAATAAATCCTCCCACAGTGAAACTAATACGATCAAAACGTGTGTGTTTTTTTGACGATTTTTAATCCTAACTAAAAATCTCTCTTTATTGAATACAGATCTAAGTGCATTTGGCCACAGATATGAAGCGGCAGGGCAATAATGTAAATAATGATGGAATAATGCGAGCGTTTAATATTTGGGCGCAATTATGTAAATTAATATTAGTTTAAAATAGGAAAAGGTATGTAAAACTGCTAGTTTCCATTACACATTTAATTTAGAGTCAGCGTGAGTTCCAGAAATAATCTCAGGATTGATCTCTTGAATATAGACTGTTGTTAAATGTGTGTATTTTATTGTGTGAAGCAGGAAATTGCTGAACCATCATAGTGTTTATAGATGCTTTTCTATCAAAGCACCACGTGACCTTTTCACATTTCTTAAAGCTGTAATCCGAAACATCTGTCTCTTTATCGCCGTCCCTGTTTACACTACAAAACTGAAGGCCACTTTACATACTTTTCTTTACATATATTGAAGTCACAGAGTGCAGCTTTAAAATGAACAGGTAAGTTTAGATTTGGACAGAGGAAGCAGGTCAAAGGTCAGCAATGACCTCCAAGCCAGCTTAGAGTTATTTGATAAAGAAAATAAGATGGACTGGAACTCACAGGTCCAGCGAATCCGGCCACCATAGTGATGAGCAGAGAGAAGACCGCCACCAGCATCCGTGTCTGACAGAACCTCCAGAACACCCGAGACAGAGACGCCCCGTCCCTCCCCCGTCTCTTGAGCTCCTCGTGCCAGAGCCACTCCAGCCTGAGGGATCATCAGGAACATTTAGAAAACGTTTAGAAAACATCAACAAATGAACGTTTCTGCATTTACTCTAACATGAAGAGTTGTAATCACTTCATTTAAATTACACTGATCTCTTTTAAAATCCCGGTTTAAGATCACAAGATTGATAAACAACAGCCAAGTATTAATCAGGTTACATAAGCCACTAACAAACATTCAGCGCCAAACATAAGACACTAACTAAAGTCTCTTCCAGTGAGTGATTTGTAAATACTTTCCAATTTTTTTAAATTTGGGGGTAAAAGATTCCAGGAAACAAATCTTGATTTATTATAAATAAAGTTTTGTTTTGTGCCGACTTTCAGAAGCTGTAAGACTCAAGTGTACTGAAAATACATTACAGCAGCAAATACAAATCATAAACTCAATTTTTAAAACATTAGTGGTGCTTGTCCACACTGTCACTACATTCTGGGGCATTGCCAGGGTGTTGCCAGGGTGTTGCTAGGAAATACTTTGAGCTAACAGTGTTATTGGCCCAAGAACAGCCCACCTCCAATCCTTTATATTTAGTTCTGTTTGGTCAAATTCGGCATGAACTGAGGAAACTTGCTTGTGAATAGCAGCATGAATGAGTCATGATGAAGTTTGATACTTCCTATTAGGTGCTAAAAAACCCAGATGAAAAACTCTTTTGAAACATCTATGATTCACTTTGAGAAGGAATAATTAATGTAAAGAACTGCTGCTTTAAGGTGTGTGGCTAGACCTGAGAGACACAGATTCCCATGCCATCTAGAAGACCTACAGCTTCCTTTCAAGAACTGCCAAGAAATTTCACTCACACAGTGTGTATGTCTCACAAGGGTATGGTCTCAAACACTCGCTCAATTTGATCTTATTTCTCGTTTTTAATAGCTTTGCACCAGCCCTCAAATCTGTGTTTTGAAGATGTGTTACATAACAGTGTCCATACCCAGATAAACACCCGCTCGGCCTGACTTCTGCAGAAACATACACATGTACACGTGCCTCAAACATGTTTCCTGACTAATATCCAGTAACCTGAGACGAAGACCCTGAAACCGGACACCTCCTCTCACAGAACTGCTGGGGCATAGCTGTCAAGCCATTTAGATGGCGAATACAGGAGCCTGTATTTAACACGCGACCGCAGATCATGACAACACGGGTGTGTGAGAGCCAATAAACCAGAAGCCATGTGCTACCGAACTCCAATCCACTTCATTCATTAAATATGGGTTAATCTCAGATCTGCGAAAGATGAGACAGGGAACGGGCAATTACAGATTACTGGTGATTTTTCCGTCTTGCTACTGTCCTGGAGAAACCCTGCAAGATCATCTTGGCTTAGCGGGAAGGAACGAGAGCTGCAGATCCGTCGTGTTAATGACATAACCGTCCTGCAGGAAAGGTGCAGTCTGACTCTCTCTCTCTGATGTCTAATCCCCACTATTAATAACACCCACCTGCCAGAACTCTCTGGGCTGTGTGAGTGTTTATCTTTTCCCACTGAAACTCGAGGGATTCCCACATCAGTAAACGCCTCCCACCTCTCCCACCACGATCAACCACTAAACTGTGCGAGACTTTGGCCCAGGTGATGTTTCCTGATAGCTCTGTTTGTTCCCGTTTCAACACTGGCAAACATGTCAAGATTCCTGACTTAGGCTTGGCTCAGGCAGAAATTTGTTTAAACAAACAAAAGCAGACTGTAAATTAACTTTGCTGCACCAAAGAAGAGGGATTAGCTGGTTTCCACCACGCCTGACGGCAGCTCACCTTTGGCAGTTGGTTTCTGACGCCTCATGACAGGAGAGACCCCAGACGTCCTCCATTTTGAGACTGGCTGCTCTGTGGGCTCTCCATGCCAAAGGAGAGAGCCACTGTAGGGTCATAAAGGAGAAAAATCCAGCATTGTCCACGGGGTGTTGATGTCTGAGAAAGAGACACAGTTTGGCTCATATCAGTTATCTAGGTGCTACATGTGCAAAATCTGAGAACTGTGCGATCTTCAAGCACAAAGGAAAAATGTTACTCGGCGTGACCGCATGGAAGATGAATCATGCGTTTGTGTTTGAACAGCAGTTTGCACAGCCCTCTCAAAACTCTTACGAAGCAGCGAAAAAGTTCAGTAGCAGTTTATCAGCAAACATGTTAAAAACGGAGACGCCTGCGGAACAGGATAAGAGTGCTCTTATCAAGACCTCTGTCACTGGTGTTTAAAGCTAACATCACAAACATATCCCAAAACATACACGACCTCTTGACATGACATGAAACTTCTCTTTCCTCCAGTAAAAAGATCTTTGTTTCCCTTAGATTTACAATATTTGGCTAGACAGTAAAGAATACAGATTTTGTTCATAAAACATAAAAAACAACATAATTTAAACCGATAATTTGATCTCCTTCACGTGCCAGACACCAGTTACTTTAACTGGTCATGAATTTACGTATTGTCCAAAAAATTTAATGAAATATAAAATAGAGTTTTGTCAGCGATATAAAGTTTTGTGGAGTGACTCATAAAATCCACTTTAAACGTTCAGTCATTTTGGGATGCCTGAAAATGTTACTAATCAGAAACCCAAGAGGATTTAAAAAAAAAAAAATTTAAAGTCTGAAAGTTTAGAAGTGAAGTTTTACCTCCTACTATTAATTACATTTGTCACTTTTTAGGTGGAACTATTTCTATGTTCTTGTTACTCAGTTATGATGTGTGACGCCTCCACACAATAAAGAGATTTTCAGCATTAATAACCATAAAATCAGTTTGAATCTCTGTTGTTTGCAGCATATGGAAGTCTAACTGGAAACAATATGTCAATTTATTTATGTTAAATGAGCACAATGTTTGTGAGCTCAATTTAATTGAAAGACTATGTGGAGCATTTATACTTCTGAAAATTAAACTGTCACAGTGCAGGACTAATTTAATAAATAAGTGAAGACCAAACGTTGAATAAAACATCTGAAAACCCTTTACAAAAATGGCACCAATTACAGAATCTGTAATATATATTGAAAATAAACGAATATTCAAAAATATTCACTTTCCTTTATACAAATACGCACCTCAAACCATAAAAAATATGGATTTGACCCAAAAAGTAACACCTACATGGTAATTACCCTCATAACTGTTTTGACGGCTGTAGCCTGGTGAACTTACTTATGTGTGATCCTAAAGGGCTTCAGTATTTGCAAGCTATGGCGATATCTGCCTCGTCTTTTGGTCTCATGGCCCAGTTCTGTCTCATCCTCCAGGTCCGGGAGAGTCTGAGGAGGGGATAAATTCAAACCCTCGACCCGTCCTGCGGCCTCCAAGGCATCTGGGAACATAACTGCCTCTACAAACACAAACAGAAAATGCATTTAAAGGGACAGTTCACCCCCAAAAAATTCTTCCATCATTTACTCATCCTTATGTCATTCCAAACCTGTATGAATTTTTGTTGCTTCTAAAGGGACACAAAAGAAGATATTTTGAAGTACAATGGTAACCGTACAACAGTGGCGCCCATTGACTTCCATTGTACGGACACAAAACCACTGAGACATTTCTCAAAATATCTTTTGTATAAGTCATACAGGTTAGGGTTGTGACGATGAGGAAATTTCCCCACCGGTTAATCGACATGTGACAACACCGGAAATACCGGTATCACCGTGCACCGGGGGTTTCCTCTTTTTTCTGCTTTATAGCTTATAAATGCGTGCGTATTATACTTTCACTTTTAGTTTTGCGGGAATTGGCAATTCGGCGTCAATTGTTTGAATGGACGACAACGAAACTACAAAAACAATTCACTGATATTAAACACAGAACTTTTATTAACATGTTTATTAACATTTTATTAACATGTTTATGTGCTGAGTAATGGCAGTGGGTCTGACTTTGGTAAAATACATCTGCCTCTTCCGTTCTGGCCTTGAGTACAAATATAAAGTGCTTATCTATTTAAAGATGGTTGTTGGAGGCCTGGCTGCTTGTGGATACCGCAGAGGAGATATTCGAGCTGGCTGTATGTGTTGACCCTGTCACTGATCCTTCTGTGACGTAAGCCACCATAAGGTCAATCCAGTGACACTCTGATTGCCTGTATCTGCTGGCTGTACATCACCAGTGGCCAGCCGATAATGAAGGATAGCCACAAGAGCTTTATTTATAGCCCATACTCGCAGAAGTGTTAAACATTTTGAAATGTCAAAATAGGAAATTACCAAATCTTGGCATTTCTTTGGACACCCATGCAATCTCGTGTCATAGCATTACATGCTGTTTCACTGGTCACACACCAACAACCGGCTTTACATTTACATTTACATTTAGGCATTTGGCAGACGCTTTTATCCAAAGCGACTTACATTGCATTATACTATACATTGTTTCTGAGTATGTGCAATCCCTGGGATCGAACCCATGACCTTGGCGTTGTTAACGCCATTCTCTAACCACCGAGCTACAGGAAAGCTAAGATAAAACATTAACACAAAACACACACATCGAGGTCTATATAAGGTCAAGTTTTCAGGTTTGTCAGAAACGGTTCTTTGACTTTATCAATATACGCACAAATGAATTGAAACAGCTGGAACTTTAGGACAGATTTGGAAAAAAACAAATACACAAACTATTGTAATCAGGTCCTAGAACGAGAGATTTCCTCCAGAGGGCTGGCTTTCAAATGTTCTGTTCAAGCAGTGTACTGCAAAGCACTTGGGATTAAAACAGTCAATTAAATGGTGTTAATTAATTAAAAAGAAAACGTGAAGGTTTTTTTAACGCTTAATAAACTGCATCCTTGTTGTTTTATGGTGCAGCCCAACTTTTAGGTTAATTATTACACTTGTTCATAAACATGAGTGTCACTTTTTCTGTTTTTGTTCCTTGTATTCTTCAGCAGTAAGAACTTTGTGTTCTCACCACTAACGCAGGACATGCACCCCGCTGGGACCCTCATAAACAAGCTGGAGGATCATTAGAACCACCTTCTAAACTTCTAACACACGCTTCATATCATATCAGCAAATCACAGACACAGTCATCGACTATTTAGTTCAAACGTGAAGAGCAGAAGATCACAACACTAAACTGTGGCTTTTATATGGTGAAAAGGAGTGACTTACATTTCAAACGGATAACACGTCGTGATTTTCACCCTCTTTCCTTTTGGCTTCAAAGCACCACGGATGTCCCCACAGGATCTGTATGATTTATTTAAAAACTCGACTCTTTTGCACAAGTCTCATCTTCTTCGTGGAAAATATCTTAGCGTGTACACTGATCGGTGCGACACTTCACAGTTTTAAAAAGTTAAAAAAAAGTGCAAAGTGGAAAGTTTTGACATGAAGCTCAAGGAAACTTCAGGAGCGCTCAACACTGGGCGACGTTTAAAAACGTGCCCGCTTCACAGCTGACGGAATTCCCTACATGCTTCTTACGTCACGTCTGAGCAGCCAATCGCCGCTCTGCTTTGGCCGTCTCCACGGTAACCGGACACGAAGGGGAAGGGCACGTGGTGAACTAGAGGACAGATTAATAGATTATTTTGGGCCGGTGTGCGGCGGGCCGTCTGGACAGCATTGCTGGATATGTTAAATATGTTACCAAAAAAATTGCGTTAGAAACGACTGGGACGAAAGTGAAAGCGTGTAATATATAGATTCACCGTTTCACCAAACGCACCGTTTACATAATGTCTAAACACACAGATCCGTGGGCACTTTCTGTTCTGGAATGGAATGCATGTAGTTTTTATGCTGGGGAAAATCTTGGATGGGTGATTCGAGGAGAAAAATAAATGTTACTAAAAGTTACACTGTGCATTAAGAATCAAAGTTTTTATATGAACTCAGACTTATTCTAAAAAAAGTACATGTTTTTTACATGCAATATTATTGTAGTTGTACAGTAGTCGTGTACAACTACAGTACTGTAGTTGTACAGTAGTACAGTCGTGTTTGTGAAGGTGTGTCCCGTCAATAGTGTTTGTAGTGTGATAAAACGCTCGCTCTTGCGTACCTACACATATTACGTAATGATAAGACCAAGGACTTCGACCTGCGTAACCAACACTGAAAGCTATTGGATTTAAAGTTATAAGTATACTATTGTATTTTTGATCAAAATGATTATTGATGACTGAGTGTATAACAGTAGTTAGACTGTTAAACTATCCTGAAACGTTTTTCTCATGAAGGTCATGACCATGATACGTATTGACATGCAGGTAAATGCCAAACTGAAGCATATTGATTTTTTATGTAACGCGAAACATGTACCAAAACCCCACACTGAAATACACAACAGATATAAAGTTAAAAGTTGATTACATTTTAGGTAGTAGTAGCAGTGTAGTAGATTGTGTAGTAGTGACCTCTGTTGGCAATAACACACTGTTTATGTACAGTCTAAAGACCCACGTTGACTGGACACGTTTTGTTCTGGAACTGAATGTATTTTTTCTGTACGGATCCACGAATTTGAGAAATTGTACAATCTCATTGCTTCTCATTGAGGTAACCAAAAATGTCTATAACACCTGGAAAAAGCGCTCGGCATTCCCATGTTTTAATGGAAGGTGCATGGCCGTAAATTTGCAATTTAAAATCCCACAATCTTTGCTGGTGGATTCGAGTGTCGTAGGTTCGAGGCTCAGAATTTTTTGAGCCAATCACCTGAGAGGTAAATACCACGTGACTTATTACGCTAAAGTCTCAGAAATCATGACAAGTCGCTTGTTAAGTCTGACGTCACGCGCCTCCGCTTACGGCTCCAAACGCTCTATTAGATTCTATTAGTGAACAACAAACAGCGCTAAAATAAACTTACGATCTGCTTTAAAAATATCATTTAAAATACATTTATCTCCATACCGAAATCTCAGACAGTGACTGAGTTTTTAATTAATTGTTAAACATTGGTGTCCATGACGCCGTGCGTTTTTAAAAGCTTAACTTTAACATGTGATCTAAATGAATATTGCTTATGTTGGCACAGTAATCCTACTTGGAGTGGAGGCTTGGAAGTGGGACTCTTTACGTCACGACTTAACAAACGGATGCTGATTGGCCGATGACGTCACAAGCGCACACAGCGTTCCAAGCCCTTTACGTAATATGAAAGGCAGCAGATAGGGGAAAGTGTTTACGTCATCATTTTCATCACCTTGCGTCATTCAGCTTTGCTGTTTTGCACTTCGAGTGGTCGTGCACTGTGACAAATTAACGTAAAAGTACAGATATATATATAAAGTCTCAAATATGAGGTCATAAAAGCTGTATGGCAGGTACATGAGATGAAAACGCTGTCAACTGAAGTAGTTTTAGTTTAATTATGGGACGCTACACTGCAGAACTGCTGTATCTGCTTGACACGTCATGTCAGCCACTCATGTTTATCTAGGGAATACAGCATACTGTACAATCAAATATTCTCTATTCATTTCAGACAAACTTACAGCAAGAATGACACATTATTTAGCAGCCAAATACATCAGATCTGTGTAAATATCTGCCTGCTATGAGACAAAAACAAAGACTACTTTCTCAAGTGTCATGAACAGACATAAAGGATTGTGTGACTGATTGTGAGGAGTGTGACCTCTGCTGGCATATAACACACGCTGTTTATGTACAGTCTTAAGATGAGGCCGGACATTTGTTTTGTTCTGGAATGGAATTGTTTCTGTACGGATCCATGGATTCGAGAAACTGTCCTTGCACAATGTCATTGCTTCTCACTGGTGTAATCAAGGAGCTGTATGTATAATACCTGGAAAAAGCTCTCTGTTAGCATTTTCATTTATCTCAATTGTGTTTGCTCGACCGGTGCTGGACTGCACGGTAATGTGCATTTTAAAATCTGCCATCTTTGCTTACGGTTCTGCAGCCTCACGTTTGAGCCAATCACACGAGGCGTAAATGTCATGTGACTAATTACTCTGGAGCCGCAGAAATATTGTTGTTTGCAAAAGAAATGTTATTCTGTCATAAAGGTTCTTTATGTGATAAAACATTACAGAAAAAAACAGTTACAGATAATTTCACCACCATTTCCCTTTCTGTCACTGCCTACACTAACAGAAACAAACAACAGAGAGAAAGTGAGGAAGAGAGAAGCGGCGAGATGCATTGTTTGATGCGTCGCCGCTTATTTGCATTATCATGCATGAGCGTGACTATCTTTCACTCTGACCTCTGGTCCACACCATCAGCCCAGCTCTATGAGGTCAGAGAGAATAGACACCCAGCACTAACTCACACACCACACGGCACACTAAAACCTTTATCTGTCTGTTCCCAGCAAAGGGTTGCCAGGCCACTGTGGCTATCAGCAGGGAGTCTGAAATGCGCCTTACATAAATGAAATCCAGCCTCAGCTCTGTCTCAAAATAGATTTTTTTTTCTTGTTGTGCACTGAACACTGAAATGATTGCCTGAGAAATATGGAAAGGAACTCCGCACCAAATCCACGCCGTGGACAGACTGGAGACTGAAGCGCTTGCTGTACCATTCAGCAGCAGCAAGAAAGATAATGCAAAAAAAATCTTTACGTATTTCATCCCCGAAGGCCATTTAACTGAAAGGAATGTTCTGGGTTCAAAACAAGTTAAGCTCTATTATAGTACCACAGAAAATAGTTTTGTGTTTACAGTAATGCATTTGTAATGGAGGTCTAAGGGGCAAAGCGTCGCACTGCAGCGAAGGTCAAAATACACCCTGTTTGGAAAGTGTAGCCACAAGATTTAAACATTACACATGATAACATAAGATTAATTACTGCAATCACTTACAAACCTTGCCTGTGCATTCGGTTGTGAATTATGAAGCTTCTTCACTGTTAATTGCCAATAAAGTCTCATTCAGCAGTGCATGCATTATTTAACATGCACTAATAATGAGAAACGTGTTTATAACATGAATCTTTTTTAAAGTTAAAGCAAATACAACTGCTTATTAGTTCATTGTGCTTTAACTCCAATGCAACATTTGGTTTTAATTTTTCAGTATATGTTGACATGAAAGGGAATCAATGCTGTAAAAGTATTTTTCATTGTTAGTCATGTTAACTAATGTAGTTAACTAATGTTACCAAACAGAGCCAGTGTTTTGACAGTGTTCGACCCTGACTCATAAATAAAGGTGCTATATGAATAAAACATGTTATTAATAATAGAAACCAGAAAATAATGTTACATAGAAAGAAATTACCCACAGGAATTACATCTAAAACTAGAAGTTCATCTGTTTAAACGATAGTCTCACAGCTAAAAAATAACTTAAATAAGCAGCTTAAATAACACATTTTTGCACAGATGAATTCATTCAAAAGCTTTAACACAAATGTGAGCTGCAATTTTCTGCTTTTAGTCCTTCTGGAATGCCTTGCCCATCACTTTTATTGTAAATTAATTACTGTAAAAGCGATTATTGTTTATTTTTTATTTAACCAAACGTGTCAAAATGATCAATAGAGCTTAATGTATTTCGACCCCGCAAAATTCCTTTGCGTCAAAGTGTGTGTTGACTGTAACTGCAGGATGTGTAATTTCATAAGCACCGGACATCGTCTGTGAACTGGAGAACAAAGATTGACTTGATGTGAACTTTAATGTCAGGCAAATAACCAGCCTATCAAATCGGCACTAATGGCGGATCACTCAAGCGTGAAGTGCGCGATCTTCAGCCGTCATACACAATTTCATCTTTGCATGTCCCTAAGATCTTTATTGGGCTGTGCAGTCACAAATCAAAAGCTATTAGGAAGAGACTCGGCTAAATTAGGTTTAATAAATGTGACTTAAGGGCAACACTTTCAGGATGTGTTACACACAGCGGGTCCCCGTGACTTCCCTCATTAAACAGAGACGATGACATGCGCATTAACACAACTAAATCTGAACGCTTTCAGAGTTTGTGTTAAAGTGACAGCTAGAGACTGTTCTACATGCCTCAGGTCTCACGCTTGGTGGAATAAACAAGATGGATTTTTTGTTTATGCTTCAAAATTATCACCCCTCTAAACCTTTAGTTTTTAAAGGGACAGTACACTAAAACATAAACATTCTGTGAAGATGTACTCTTTTATGACTTCTGTGGAACACAAAAAGTGATTTTTTTGAAGCACATGGCCTTCAAAAATCATGGCCTTCATGGCCTTATAATAATTACAAAACCAAAACGGAGTAAAATTGAGTTAAAGTGCAACGTTAATTGATTCAATACAAGAGTAGGCGATTTTTTTCCAGAAACATTTTTTGTTATGCTGGCCTCTTCACATCCTGATAGCAATCACTAAGTGATCCAAAGATATTTAGATATATCATCAGTGGAAGGCGCCGGTCCATAACATTTTCGTACTGAATGCACTGACAGGAAGTCCTACTTTGAAGGGAGGGCGGGATTTTATGCTTTCAAAGTTAGCTTGTTATTGCTAATCTCCAAAATTGCCTACTCTGCCACGTTAGAGTTCCTATTTCATCATGGAAAGTTTTCAAAGACTTTTTTCGCACTTTTGAGTGAGTCGTCAGACTTAATTAAAACAGGTGAAATAAGCTCACTTCAGTTCATTAGTTCAGGAATAGCAAAAGTTATGTTTTGTTTACAGAGATTATAAGAAAGACAAATGAGATCTGTTAAAAGGCACGTAATGACTTGTTTTCCTGGTAAACAAGAGAAAACAAATCTTTAGATCATGATATTTAGTCAAAGCTGATGTCAAGTCTGAGACAAAGCGTGCCACTTTTGAAGGCATCACTTTGAAAATGAAAACAAAGCTCCCGGGTCTTTTTAAAAACAAAGTGATTTTCATATAAAAATAGAGTTCTCAGCAAAGCAGATAATCTGCTGCACGGATGCACTGCGCATGTGAATTCCTCTGAAAAGGTTCAAGGGCTAATGAAGATAACGGTGACTGTAGTTCATTAGGCAGACAGTGTGTGGTCTCCGGGCTACTGGCATTTGAAATCAAACCCTCCAGGACATCAAATTAAATGAAAGTCCACAAGAAATAATTTCATTGCAAACACATGATTTAACTCCTAAACCAGAACAACACATTAGCATGTGTACTATTACACTGTACAAATAAAAATAGGCAGTTGTGATGGGAACATATTTTAGCCATTTAGAATGTAATGTGGAATCCACCATGACACATACACCCTGTACACAGCAGACACAACCCAATAGCTTGAGTCTGTATACAGGAAGAGCAGAAGCCGTAGTGTAGTGTCCATACTGTAGCGTTACCATTTATACCCCTGAAATATTTACTGTAACCTTATATTAGAAGGTTAAGCAGACGTGTATCTCTCTCAGAATACTTATGTTTGGGTGTACCTTATAGTAGCATTGCTAGTTAGCACTGGATGTCTCAGTTAAGCTTAATCTTTGAAGGTTACCATTTACCAATACATCTTTTTAAATCAAAAAGGTAAATGTGTTAACAAGTTACAATGAACACAATGCACTAACATGAGTTAACAATGAGCAATTGCGTTAGTATTCATTAACAAAATTAATACATGTTGTAAACAAAAATGGCTTATTGTTAGTTTATTTTAGCTAATGCATTCACTGATGTTAATAAACGAGACCTTATTATGAAGTCTCGTCAAGCATCTTTTCAAGGTTGTCGTTTTTTACAGTGAAAACACAAGCCTCAATGTAAGATTTACAAGTGATTTCTGCATGAAAGGTTTGTTATGCACGTTTAAAATAACCTCTGCATTTTATTTGCAAAGGGTTGCACATAGTTCAAAGCAATTATCACAACAGTGGCCCCTAATTAAAAGGATCACTGTGTTTGTGCATGTGAATCCAGGCTGCCTTCACGTCTCGCCACACAGGGGCCAGACATCTGCTTGAACTGAGCTCTTAATACCCCCTTCATATAACCACACCAATGACTGAAATCTGCCCTCCACAGAACATTTAACAGTTCCTTCTCCTCCCAGAAGGGGGAGCTCAAGAATCACCATATATTGAGTATTGGCTGTGATCTATTATCCATCAGCATTATTATGGAAGTGGTGACCCTCTGTAACCTCTACGGGTTACATCTTAAACAGATGGACAGTTTCAGTTATAGACTCCGACTGCTTGGGAATAATGAGAATCTTTGACTGTGAGGGACGATGGGAACATTCACTCTCCTAACGAACCAATCACCTCTCTCATCTGATCACTCGAGGGAGTAGCTCTTTGTAATTGCCTGACTGGAGGAAGTCAGGTAAGATGGAGCTAATTAGCTAAATCATCGAGATATGGGCCCCAAAAAGAGATCCATGGTTTGCTATCGCTCCATATCCAATTACCTCCAAGGATGTGAGGAGCATGTCATTCAGGGGATTATGGGTTATGAGCGGGACTCTTGGGTGTTTGCAGTTGACATCGCTGCCCTTTGGATTCAGAGTCATTCTGCTCTTCAGAAGAATTCGGGCAAAATCAAGAGCAGATGTTGAATGACACTTAAGCACATCTCCTGGACTGGAGTGCTTCTATAGGAAGAATATAATCAAGGTTTCCGTAAACAGTGTGTACCTAGTGGGTTCTTTTTTGGCCCGTGCACATTTGAATTCATGAGATACTCTTGGTGATGCTGCATACGGGAGACAACAGAACAAAAAGCCCATCTCCAGGGCATGACATGGAGTTCTAATTAGCCAGTTTAGTTCTTTGTAAAGTTCAGAATTTCTTCAACAATGGAAGCTTCCAGTCTGAGTAAACAAAGTCTACTGGGGAGGTGAAGTACATAAACACAAGAAAACAGCACATAAGTAATGGTATTCCAGAGAATATCTGAGCGTCTCCATATAAAAACCACGTCATTTGTCAAACGTGGGCCTGATGACAGAGATGGAGCTCTTTCTGTAGCTGCATAAAGCCCAGTGAACTGCTGCACACAACGGGCCACACACAGCTCTTCTGCTAAGTGCTCTGATGGAGGAGTTGAAGCTTCCCAAACACAGAGGAATGAGGGAATAAAAACAACACGTGCGCTTGTCTCGCAACCTTTCGCTGCCCCTGCATCTGTGTGCATGTTGTTTTTAGCATCCAAGTTCAAAAAGCTCCACATTAAACCGGTAAAATCTGGAAAGAGTGAACCGGAGTACACCTTCTGAAGATGGACCAGGTTTGATTTGAATGGAACCAACGAAAGCTTTTCGAAATAAAACATTCAAGAATTTCATGATATTCAAAACACAGCAACATAGATCTTAGTAAACCGCCTCAAACTGAAGCGTAAACTACAATTCCGAACAGAACGTTCAAATATACACACACGAGTGACAGAAGAACCTTGTGTAAAGATGTTACATGTTCATCTTTGGTTCACTTAGAATTCAGCCCCTCTGGAGCATCTATATTAAAAATGCACGACACAAAGCAACAGTATAGTATTAAAAGATGTTCAGTGATGGAGGAAACAATCATTAGCCATTATTAATTCACGACTGACAGTCCTAACATCTGACAAGCGTTTAAAGCGAATTCTTTATACATACGACCCAAAGAAAAAGACAGCACTGGAAAGCAATCATGTGTATTAAAGCTTTAGTTTCCCTCGGCAATAAGGGGAAAAAAATAACCGTACAAATTACACAACAGAAGCGCATTAGAGACGCTTGACTGTCTTCCGTCTTCTCTGCTCTTCGTCTACGGCGAACGAGTCGCAGTATTTACTGCTGATCAACAGAAAAACACCTACACACATGCAGACGCAACACATGCGTGCAGCACCGCGATTGTTAATTGGACTTCACGGGCTTTGTGCTAAGACAGCAACACTGCTCAACACATTCACAGCTGGGTTAAGCAGCTGATGGCAAATTATGGGCCTACAAGTGATTATAAAACTTGAGATGCATATTAAAAGGATTATATCAAAGGAGAACCAACCATAGTTTGGGAAAATGGGTTCAGCGCGGGCCCTCCCTGCAGTGCGGCTCAGATCGCTCGGGGACTCTGGAGAGTTTGAGACAAATCTTTTTTTTGTGGTCACCGGCTTACGCAGGAAGAGCCAGAAGGTTTGAAAGGACGTGTGTGGCATAAATGTAGCTGAAGTGAGAGAAAAGGTCTTCCTAAGGCTTATATTTGTCCCAAGATTCCTCTTTTTTAATTAGCCGAGGTGCTGAAAGTTGAACTTTTCGGGAGCCGTGACCTAGATTGTTAGACCAAAAGATTAGTCCTGTGGAATTTTAAGATTTCCTTCTTCGTTTTTTATTTAAAAATAGCAAGTTATTCAAACATTTACAGGGTATATGAACAAAAGAGTCTATGCAACTGTTTGCAGCCTATACAGAAGAAAAAGAAGAAATATATTCATGTTATTTATAAGATGTTTTTTTTTTACAAATCAGAGGTGAAAGAAGAAAAAGAAAAACTATGTTGACAGTTTTCTCCTCGGTTCAACAGACCCTGATTTAAACCGGTGAGTTTACGACTGCATCAGCAGGATGTCACAGTCAGACTGAGTCCATTCACATGGAACTGATGTACACACACACTTCAACATGTGCTTGTGTGTACACACTAAAACATACTACACACACACATCAAAGTCTTGAGGGTCTCCAGGTCTGGAGTGTTTTCTCCAGGTCTGGAGTGTATTCTGTGATTTCCACATTACAATCCCCTTGTGGCTGGCGTCATGGACACAGAGAGCTGGCAGGTGATTGGTTGAAATCTCTCCTGTCCATTAGCCATTTATTTTTAGTCTTGCTGCATTCCAGCCTGTGTTTCTACGCCATCTTAATGCCCTCAAAACCACAAAACTTCCAGCGTTTCTCCAAACTAGCCCCGACACCTGTCAACTCCTGCTTGAACGTACAGGGCAGTCGACCCAGCAGCGTCTCCACCTCTGTGGTGCTGATCTGAAAAACAAACAGCACGAGAACATCAAGGACTAGACTGGTGCAAATCTCCTGCTCAAGAGAAGCAAGTTCAGTGGGGCACAAAGACCAGCAGTGAAAAAGCTTCTACGTTTGTTCTGTATTTAAATAGTTTAGCAATAGAAATCAGCATAGAAATGTGTGTGAAAAATTAAACTGAAAAATAAACATCAGTTTTAGAATTTCTCAATATTTGAAGTTTCTGCAAAATCGGACGATTCGTTTTCACGTGAGATTGTTAAAGCGTGTGCTTTAGCTGAAGAAAGAAAACGTGTTTTTTGTACAAAAGAGTAAACAATTTAAAAGTTCCTAGTTCCTAGGGAACAGAAACTGCAAAACTAGTAAGACGTGCTATTCTGCATGTCTGAGGGAGTCAGTCCTCTGTAGACCACTTTAGCAGATCAGCTCGGGAACGTTTTGCGTGTGTAATCGAGTTTCTATGTGCTATGGGCCCGTGAATCTCAGCGCTCACACAAGAACATCAGCGACACGAATTTTCGCAGAATTCAGTTTTTCGCAGGATCGCAAACCACTTTTACCAGCGCATCAAGAGCCGTGCAGCGAGACACGAATGGCGGGTTATCAATTAAAATCCTCTCGCGCGCCTCCCACCGGAGCGCATTGTTTTTGGTGCAAACATGCGGGCGTGCTGATGAAGATGTGAAGGCATGAGAGCTCTGTGGAGCAGGGGAGCGTGGGCACTAACGCAGCCGGAGGCCCTAAACTCCAAACTGAAAAGAAATAGAGCCTCATTTTCACCCTCCATCTGTAAGTGTAAATTAGTCATAGTGTGACAACAAAAACAAAAACGAGAAAGAGAGAGAGAGAGAGATGACGAAAATAAGGAATAATCAACAGTGCGCAATAGGAGAGATGAGTGTTTTATTTTGGCATTAAACATCTTGGCAGACGAACCTTCTGTATCTGAGAACATACACACAGAGGAATACACGCAGAATAATCCGACACTTCTGACAGAAGATTCATTTGCACGGGCTGTGTCGTTTTAGCAGCCGGTTCACTAAAGAAATGATGCAAATCAGCTAACGGTCTCACATAATCTGCATGGAGCGCAATTTGCACAGCGCAATTCTGCTTCCTGCGGATCGGATCTGAGTACCGGGTTGTGGAGGATGCAGCAGGCTACCGTGATCTGCAGCGTGTAAATGGGACCGTACAGCGCTGCTCTACCACTGCAATCCACAAACCAGAACCGGCTCTTTAGAATGCCAAAAACTGCGACCGCATTGCGCATTTCAAAACTGATTATAACGCTTTCCATCCTTTCATCATCACTGATTGGATAACTGCTCGCGTGATCAACAGAAATGCACACAAACATAAAGAAATTCCATGTGCCGCTGGTTCTGTGGGCGATAATAGCACACGTTAATAGCACCAGGCAATTAGCGCTGACTTTTGTGCATAAGATGCGATCTATAATGAGCCTATTTCGCATGAAAAGGAAGCATGTTTGCACTGGAAAGAACAACGACTTTAACTGAAGCACATACTCAAGCCGCAGCAGTGTTACACATTTAGCGCCTGGTTAAACTGGATTGCAGGTGAACATGCCGCAGGTTTCTGCACTGAAATGTTGCGCAAATGTGGCGCAATTATTTGGTGAATTCGCCCCATAGAAACTAACTATTAGATTGTAGAAGTGTGTGTGTGTGTGCGAGTGAGCTTTGCTTACACCATGAGCTTGTTCTGTCTGCTTAAGAGCTGTTTACTCAGCAGAACACTAGAATGGCAAGCAGATAGGCATAGAAGCTTTTAGTGTGTGTGAGTGTGTGTGTGTGTGTGTGTGTGAGGTGCTGTAAAGAGGAGTAAATAGATTCAGGCAGAGGAAGATGACTGTGTGTGTGTTGCATACCTTAGTGTCCAGCCGCTGTAAATAGGAGCAGATATATTCAATGCTGGCTCCAAAAGGATGAACATGAAGAAACGTGGAGATGATTCCTGAGGAAGCAAAGCCAGAGATGAGTCATATGAAAGATCTGGCCGTCCAGCATCAATCTAAGCTCTGTTCCAAAACCTACTCAGCTCTCTTGATCTCTAGGCAACTACCTCGAGGCTGAAATGGAACCTCAGGAGTGACTGATTGGACACGCTCTGTATACTGTAGGCAGCCATTCTGTTTATTGGACAAACAGCACGACTCACTTCAAGTGCACAGACTCACAACTGCTTTTCAACCCTAGAATTTTGCTTTGCAAATGACACAAAGATTTTTTTGTAATTAAATGCATTGTTGATTAACATTGTTCTTAACTTGTCAGCAATCTTATATGTAAGTGAATCATTTATTTGCTTGCTGCAATGCATTCTGGGATTGCTTTCGACGTTGGCCAAAACAAAACTCTTAAAAGCATGAGTACACAGCATGATTATGCCGTCCAGCTTTCGTAACAGCTTTTGTGTCAGGAACGCGCCTCGAAACGCGGTAGGCTGCTTACTAGGTTTTGGAACAAAGCCGTAGTGCATTCGATATTTTCCCAGTATTTCCAAGAGCTGATTAGCAAATGTTGGAAGCACTTGAGGTGTCTTTCTCTGAAGTGTCTGTCCTCATCGGCTACTTCTGCCTCTTGAACTTTCTAAATGCATACGAGTGTTTAATTGCGGCTTTAATGCTGTTCGGGGGAAATCGAGGCGGTTCGTGGCTCTGCTGAGTGCTTCATTCATCACACTTCAACATATGGAATAACAATAACAGCAGTTATTAGCACTTCTGTTTTGGATTTGATAGGAGGGCTGATAACTCAATTATTCTCGATGCCTTACGGTATGAACTGGAAAGCTGAGCAGCTGTGCCGTGCATTCGATATTCCATTAGTCATTACGGATGGTAGATACGCTTTATGTTATACACGCTTTCATTGAAATGCATGTGGATTACCACACTCTCCATTTACACACACTGATACGAAGCCAAACGCTGCCTGGTGGAATACAACCGAAAACAAAATCCATCCCATATTCTTCATAATTGAATGCACCGTTTCACTAATTAATCTGTGTCTGCCAGAAGATCTGACGCTGTGTGTTCTCATACAAACCGCCTGTGGCAGATTAAAAGGGACAGTCACCCAAAAACGAAAATATTCTGTCATTATTAACTCACTCTTACCCAAACTAAACTTCCTGTTCATGCTGCTCTTCACTGTTGCTATAGCTAAAAATCCCCCCCACACTGTTTTTATATTTATAGCTACATACCTATACCTTTCTTGGTTAAAAATGAACAAAAATCGAGTTTATTGAACAAGTACATAACAGATCAGTCTCCTTATCTTACCCCACTTCACAACAGTAAGTTTATAATAATGAGTCGTAATTTAGGCAGTTGGATCCGATTTCGTGGGAAATGTCAGTTTTACTTCATCTGACGTGGCGGTAGAGAGGCAAAAGTTAAGGATTGTGGCATTAACTGACGTTGTTTATTTTAAAATATGTCACGTGAAGATGTGTGACATCAGCGATGACAAACAGTATTAGTTGCTATACTGATTATCAGTGAATTATGACTGTACTGACACAAATCTATTGTATTGACTTGGGAAACATCACTATGGACACCTTTAATGGGCCTCAATCACTGTATGATAAAGAGCGTGGTGGACATCTACGCTGTCTTTACTCTCCTCATCCACCAGCAGAAGCAGCAGCAGCCACCTGAGATGAAGATCCACCTGAGATGATCCGTGGCTGAAACAACCAGTGGAGAGGAGCCAATTATACTGAGATGATGAGGAGGCTGTGATGGATAGAGGCCAGAGGAGAAAATCCGGCCAGGACACCAGGGTTAGGACCCCTGTAGTGTTTTTACTGAGAAATGGCCTGGGATATTTAACAGCCCTCATTTAACACCTCATCTGACAGACTGTGTCGCTTCTACAGTGTTCCCTCTGCTACACTGAGGTATTAAAAACCACAGACAGTGAAGAAACAACATGAGGGTGAGTAGACGATGACAGAATCTTTATTTTTGGTCTGTTCTGACTGTGAACTGAGGCTTTATGAACCTCTCTGCTTTCCTCAACCATATTTGTTTGAGTTGCTTAAAGAAAACACAACTGCACGTCCCTCCATTTGAAATATGTGAAGCAAACCGTCTCTGCTTTAGAGCCACTCGAACAGAACGAGAGCTAAAGTGAATCTAGCAGAACGAGAGAGGCTGTCTGCTCGTGGAAAACGCCGAGCGAAGTGATCAGGCGAACGCGTAACCAAAGGTTAGTTTAACCAGAGAGCCACGCTCCTGACAACAGACACCAGCACTTGTTCCAGTCACTGAACTGACCAATAAAGCAAAATAAAACACAAATATAAAACCATGACAACTGTGGCAAACCTTCTGTGTTAACAGAGCAATTACGACACGCACACACATATTTGGATGATCATTTTGAAGGCCCTGTTTACACTTGATATTATCATTTGTCTGGGGTGATCATGTGGATGCTGCTTCATAGAGCTTTAAACAGAGTTTGAAACATGTTGTGATCGGATCGCACAAACTCTCAGTCTAGCATCGTCGCGCACTTACGCAGATAATTTGCTTCGTATAAAAGCATCAGATGAATTAATAAATCATGAAGTCATGTTAAGCATGCAGTTGCTACAGCTGTTAAACTAAAATAACAATGAACATTTAGCTGGAAACATCATGTCTGAGATTTCAATTAACAAGTATATTTGAGAGCAACAACGTGCTCAACAACGTTTTGTGCCTGCAGTCACATCAACGCGCAGTAACACTGATGCAGTAACACTGATGCAGTAACACTGATGCAGTCACATCAACGTGCAGTAACACTGATGCAGCAATACTGATGCAGTCACATCAACGTGCAGTTACACTGATGCAGTCACATCAACGTGCAGTAACACTGATGCAGTAACACTGATGCAGTCACATCAACGTGCAGTAACACTGATGCAGTCACATCACTGTGCAGTAACACTGATGCAGTCACATCAATGTGCAGTAACATCAATGTGCAGTAACACTGATGCAGCAACACTGATGCAGCAACACTGATGCAGCAACACCGATGCAGCAACACCGATGCAGTCACATCAACGTGCAGTAACACTGATGCAGCAACACTGATGCAGCAACACTGATGCAGTCACACTGATGCAGTAAGTGATGGACTGCACGTAATCACAAATCGCATCACAGGTGCATGTGATTGGATCACCCGAAATGTGATGTTAATACTGGGTGTAAACAGGGTGTGACTGCGGCTGCATCTTAAATCCTAGTAAGCCCCCTACCTAGACAGCATGTTTGGCTATGATAAGCTCATTCTGCAGCCTCTGTTTCTCACACACACATTTTTTACTCTCTATTTCTAATGTGGATGAAAAGTCAAAGTCCCTCATTAAAAAGCATCGGAGGTGACTCATTTGTGGCTCATTTGGCCAGGCAATTAACACCTGCACCCTAGCACACATAGCTGAAGATGAAGAAAATAATGAGACAAGGTTTTTTCACTTTATCTTGTGTCTGATTAGATAAAGTGTGAAAAAAGACACACGCTAGGTGGTTCAGTAGCTCCAGACCCCCACTGTGCCGCACCCCTGACACTCACCCACTAGCAGAGCCTCTCGCTCAGACTTCACAGGGCTGGGGGGGCCCTTCTCCGGCAAGCTCTCCTTTTCCTGGCTGCAGGACACCACGGCCGACGCTGAGGCTTCCTATAGTGGGAAATAACAACAAAGAGAAGGTTTTTTTCTTCTCAGCAGCACCTCAGGTCCTCCCCCCTCATTACCCCAACACTCTGACGTGCCGAGAGCTCCTCGCCCAGTTGTGTCAGAGTGATTTATCCTGCGACAAATAAAGTTCTCCAGCGCTCGATTGGTCTGTAATGATGTGTCATGTTCTGAGCGAGGACAGAGCAGGGGAAATGGGACAGGAGAACAGGGTTTATGGTGGTGCAGAGAAGGGAAGATGCAGAGAAAGAACAACAGAGTGGAAGCTGCAGTAAGGAGCCCGGAAACTCTTACAAATGATGTTTTCTGTTTTCAACACAATAGTTATAGGAGATGTTTAACCTTCAGAAAACGCTGACTGTCAACCTCACGAGGTCAAACTACTGTAAAAATGAGCTGATTTATTTTACATTTATTTCTAAGTGAATCTAATTATAAACTACAGTAACATTTTCAATAATGACAATAAATGTCATCTTTTAATCATTAAAATGGGGATTTTTGGCCTGTCTCATCTCTTTCACTGTATTCAACGTAAAATGGTGCCATAAATGTGAGAGTTCAATCAGCATTTATTGTTTTTAAAACACACTGCTTCACAAGCTACCGTAGGTTAATCTTACAGTACATAACAATTAATTTAACACATCTAACAGCCCTCACAATAACACTGTATATGTGCCTCTAATGCTTTACACAGTCATGAGCCGCTGAAGTGTTCTGGATTGTTGTGAAGTGGCCGGAGGTGTGATGAGGGGTGACGGTGTGGATGTGAGGCAGAGACCGAGAGAAGCGTCTTCCACTTACGCTTGCGTGATTTGTGCTTTCATCGCTTCCTCTGTCCTCTCGCTCGGCCGTCTCCAGCTATGGTCAATTAAAAGAATGAGAGAGGTGTCAATGAGAAATATGTCACAGCCTCACACTCGCATGCGCGGGGCAACTCCTGGACGCGGGACAGACCGCGGGCCAGGAGACGCGAGCGCCACCCTG
>JAZGTJ010001878.1:0-13113 GCA_036877575.1 Botia almorhae
TCTGTAAAGTTGATGTGTCATTATGAATTGTTTTCATTAACAGGTACCTGGTGACTCATCTGATGGGTGCAGACCTCAACAATATCGTCAAGTGTCAGAAGTTGACAGACGACCACGTACAGTTCCTTATTTACCAAATCCTGCGAGGATTAAAGGTCAGGCCCCATCCAGTCCTTTTTTAAGCTTTAATTTGCTTAAAGGAATATTTTGGGTTATTTTCAACTCGGCACCAGCATCTGTGGCATGCTGTTGATTACAACAGAAAGTCTTCTAAACCTGTTCAGTAATCAAAGGTAGACAATGGAAGTATTTTACTTTTCTAGATTTGTAATGTGGTAATGCTACAAATGATCCATAAAAATTAAACAGTATTCCAGGTTCAGTGCTGAACTTTATCAAAAGCTGTGAAAATATGTGTAGGACAGCAAAAAAAAAGTTTTTTTGTTCCTCAGTTAAAAATAAGCAATCATGGTTACATACAAAGTAAACAAAGTAACCTAGGAGATTCAACATTAGGAAGCATTGTTTCTTGTGCTACTAATCAGATAAGCAAATTTGTGACATTGACCACAAATGTGTTAACATTTTTATGCAAAATGTCAGATTTCCTTGCTTTACACAATTTCCTGAAGCACACAAGATGCTCTTTGTCATATTCTCAGATAATGTTGGGATCACATGGAAGATTGTTTGTCGTCTCAAGTATTATTAAAGGAAAAGAGAAACACCAAATACGGAACTTCATGTCATTGCTTATTGTAATTACAGCTTGTTTGTTAAAAAAAATGACCCTCCAGGAATTTCTGTGTTAAGCAACAAATTCCAAAGCTTAAGTTATTGATTCTGGATCATCAAACCTTTAGCTTGTAAATAACCCAGAATTTCTCTCAGTGTGTATTAAGTTTAATAAGATAACTGTATAATGCTCTTGATGGCTGTCGAAAAAGAGGCCACAGTGTAGACATAAGGGTGGTTTTATCACTTAAACATTTAGCCTGCAGGTAATTGTTTTTTAATTGACTTTGTATTTGTTTAAAGTGAGTTGATCTGTCTGTATCTCTTCTTCTGCAGTACATTCACTCAGCCGACATCATCCACAGAGTAAGTAAACCATTTCTAACCATCAGTTGATTTATTTGTTTATTGTAGGTAACATTGGTTTATTACTTTTAAATAGTCTCTTGTGCAGTTTCCGGACAATAACTGTTGTTTTGGAATTGTTTATAAAGATTTTTTGTTTTAAAATAACCTAATTGTGTCTGCATTGGGGGTTATAAAATGCAACAATTTTAGAAAATACATACTGGAAAGCTGCTTAATATACTTATATTTGATGTAAAGTATAGTGTATAGAAGATTAAAAAAAAGATAAAAATTCAAATCAAGCTTACAGTGTTATCTGTCAGTGCGGAAATTAGTTCCTCATTAGTGTGGAATGTGAACTTTATTGCTGGTTGTGCACAAGTAAACAGATTTAGGGGTTAGTCTGCATCATCGCTTGTGTAAACAGGCCTTTACGGTTTCTAATTAGGGCTATTTTGGAAGCAGCCTGCATTTGGCTTTCTGAATATGCATTTATGCCAAATGCATAAATGAATAACTTTTATTAGAGCATGTAAATGTGCTTAATGTTTTATGGCGAATGCCTTTCAGGACTGATTTTCACTCAGTTTATCTTGTGCTTGTTTCAATTTACTCATCAACAGACAAAAATGTTTGTTCACAAATACTCCCATCCTGTATGAGATTAATCATCTAAATGGACAACATGAATGTAATAGCAACCTAAATATTCACAAACAGGAAGATTTATACATGGGTCATAACTGTTGTCTTGTAACAACAAAGTACTATTTTTAGAACATTCCAGACAGTCTAAACACAATGTGTTGAATTGAGGAGCCTGTTTTTTTCATAGATCATAGATTATTTTCATAGAGTAGTTCAGTGTATATTTATGTTGATATTTTGTATATAAGTTGTTATAAGTTCTGGTTTTAATAACAAGGCAACTAAAATGAATAAATGGCTTAAAATGTGATTTATTGAAATATCGACTCAGTTTAAAGGAAATTTTTTAAAAATCACTTTTGTCCACCTTCTGTTCAGGATCTTAAACCCAGTAACTTGGCTGTTAATGAAGACTGTGAGCTTAAGGTGAGGACATGTTTATCAGAGCCTGCACTGTTTGCCAAGATATCTGCCATCATCTGAGGCCTTTTTCATTGTAACATCTGTTGTCATTATTTTCTGTTGGTCAACACTTGCTTTATTGTCATGCAAACAAACGCAGGCTCATAGTGTAATATGAGCACTGATAACTTTAATCTAGTTTATGGCTAATGCCTGATTGGATATCTGCGCTCAGATTTTGGACTTTGGGCTGGCACGGCTTACAGATGACGAGATGACAGGATACGTGGCCACCCGATGGTACCGTGCCCCAGAAATCATGCTTAACTGGATGCACTACAACATGACAGGTTGGGATTACCCACAATGCAACTGAATATTTAGCGTGATGTAATGAGAGTTGGAATTGATTTTATGTTGGGTAATTTTTTGTAACTGGAGGTTATGAAGAAAAGTTTTGGGGGGAAATTTGAAATAATTTTAAAAATGTACATTTGGTAGACACTGTAAGTGCAATTATTGGGTGAAACTATTGAAAATTAATGTTCCACCCTGGATTTTTAATTATTAAAAATCTTTTAATAATGAAGACAAATTAAATTTTCTTTCAATTTTTAATTTTCTTTGGTTAATAAGCCCAGGGACATAATAATAACAAAAGTGTATTTGATTTTTTTATGTTGTTTAAAAGAGGCTGTATTGTATTTCCACAAATGAGAAGGGGGCTTTTGTTTTGTGTTGTAGTGGACATCTGGTCGGTGGGCTGCATCATGGCTGAGCTTCTTACAGGACGAACCCTGTTTCCCGGCACTGACCGTATCCTTTCCCCCTCTATTCAGCTAGTGCCCACAATCTGTCTCTTTCTGGAAATACCTTCTATCACACACTCTACCCTCTTTTTTTTGGCATGCACTGCCCATGTACCCCCAGCCACACGTGTCAGACAGATCCAATTCACAGAGGAAGTGATCCTGAGGGAAATGAGTCAGCCAGTGTCAGGCCTGCTGCCTCCTCGTGAGTCACACAGCCTGAGGGTCCCGTTGACACAAACATGATCTTTACTCCAGCTAAAGAACAAAGATTCTGGCCCCATCGCAGGCCGATCAGGGAATATTAATCGCATTGCTGCTTCTG
Organism: Botia almorhae; assembly: GCA_036877575.1. Lineage (NCBI taxonomy): Eukaryota > Metazoa > Chordata > Actinopteri > Cypriniformes > Botiidae > Botia > Botia almorhae. The sequence continues at coordinate 3,268 of JAZGTJ010001878.1, forward strand.
TTCAAAGGCACATTGTGCACACCGCATTAAATGGGCTCTTAGTCTTTTTGATCAGAGGTTCAAATGAAGTCTCTGCAGTTGAATAGTTCAGGTTCCAGTGCGTATTTTGCTTTTAAAATGTGCAGATTAATTGACCTTCTGTGTGCATTTGTCTTTTTACATTACCTGTGTATAACATTATCTTAAATTTACTCTGGGATTTTAAAATGTTATGAATGAATATGAATGTTTGGTGGCACTTTCTCAAATGCTCAAGTTACCTAAAACACCCAATCAGACACAGTTAAATAGGATAGTTCACTCAAAAATGACAATTCTGTTATCATCCTTCCTCGTGAGCCTTATGGACATGGTCAGTTAGGGTTTGACATCCTTGGCATGGAAAACAGCAGCTTAGACATGTGCTTAGACATAGAGTGGAATTGTATGAGTGTGGAATGAAAGGTAAATGATGACAAGAATTAGTTTTTTGTTTTGGTGAACTGTTTGTTTTAAATCCACAAACTAAAGTTTCTTTTACTTCAAAGCTGTTGATATTCAAAGATATTGAGACACATGTTCTTAAATTGTTTGATGCTCTGTACTTCTGTTTCTGTGGTTTGCTGCCTTGAAGCTTGTATGTATATGTTCTGTCAGCTTGCCACTGTTTTAGGTGTTTCTAACGGAACTGCTTGCATGAAACTATGCCGATCTCTGTCTGTATACCCCTCTGCCTTTCTCTGTCCTTCACTAACCTTCTGGTGATTGATTGTGCTTGATGAATAACACCCACAGGTGCCAGATTTGAAGAATAAGCCACTGTGCGTTTGGCTTGAAAGTTTGGCAGAGTTCTCTCTGATTTTATTGTGCATCACATCTATGGATTATACATTCACAACACATTGTACTAGTGTAATGAGACAGATTTGTGTATGAATGATAAAACAGGTAGGGTGGGCTTGACTTAATCCATCGTGATTTGATTGGGTAGTCAAATAATGGCGTGACTTTCTATTTGCAAATGAGAGTTTGCAGCCAGTAATGCTTCCTTTATAGATCAAGTTGTTATTTGTACAGTTTAGTGTACAAATGCAAAAGTTGAATGGTTAACCTGAGTTAGCTATTAGCAAGACTCTAGAAAGGCTTTATTGTCTACAACCGTTACCTGAGGTTTGTCTTAATGGGTGTTTGGCTTTAGGTTAACATCAGACTAACAGGAAAGTTGTATACAGCAAGTTAATACATTTTGTTTAGTGAATATTGTGCTCTAATGAATCATGCATAGTGAGACCTAGTACAGCTGTGAATTAAGAAAAAATGTAATGGGGTCAGATTTGTTTTCATGTTGACCTAGTACTGCTAGAGGTGTGTGCAGTGGTCCATAAGGCTCCCCAGTGGCACTTCTGACTGATTCATGTCATGCTTTGATGTCACAGTTCCTGTGGGGTGATCATGCCCCATCACGAAGCATATCTGCCCGACAAGCTCTTGCATTGACTTATATTTTTTCTGTTGCTCTATAGAAGAACATTCCAGTCAGGTAAGTCTGTTTGTCTGTTTGCTGTGCTAACCTGTGGCTTTATCTGTTAAATGTGAGTAGTTATGGTGCAACAGTTTGAAATTACACGCCTCTATATAGCAAATTAAACTAAATGCCTTTATGTATACTTTATTAAAATGAAAATGCATGTTTGCTAATACCACAAGGAGAATTCGGTAACAGCAGTGAAGTCAGACCAAAAGTTACCAGATTGCATTACAGTAACATTACAGTAACATTTTGGCTTTGGATCATCATGTTTTTCTTGTGTTACGTTTTGTCATGCTGTTTTCTTTTGTTTTACAACAGCATTGGTTCTGCTTTGTCCCCTTCCTTCAGTTCCAGTTGCTTTCATAGTCACCCCATTCCCTGCATTTTCCTTTATTTTGCTGTGAAAGATATTGATCAGTTGAAGCTTATCATGAAGCTCGTCGGAACCCCAGGGCCAGAACTCTTGATGAAAATCTCTTCAGAGTCTGTGAGTTTTCTGTTGTGCCTGAGATTCCACTCACTCTGTGTTGCAGTGAAGGCCTGGCAATCCATTCTGCTTGCCTCAGTCGCTCCAATCACACTTTGTTTTCATGTCACATCTTGTTTGCTTCCTTTTTAGCTGGCATAAAACACTTGTGTTTGCTTGTTATGCAATCAGCTCCTTAAAATAGTCAGTATTAGTCAGATAGCTGGCAGATGATTTTGCAAGGTTCTGCTGAAGAGCAGCCCATCCATACGAGTTTGTACTAATGCTTTTTACAATCCTGGTGCTGTGTGCAGATCTTCCTTGTCATGTACTTCCTGTTGCATTTCCTGTTTGCAGCTGTCTTTCTTAACCCTGGATTAATTAACATTAAATGCGTTGGTTTATGTCTCTTTTAACCTTTCTGGTCTCATGGCAAAACTGTGACTTGTGCTTTGCCAAACGTGAAACTCTGTCACAGGTACAAAAAAAACAACTGCAAAAACTGCTACAGTTTCCAGTTAAAATGACCACCAGTGGTTTTAAAAAAGGACTTATAACTGTTATTTTCTTCAAGTAAAATCAACTTGAAGATGATGAGTATATTCTGTATATATGCTGTATATTCTCAATGCAGCTTTATTGTTGTAGGCCAGTGTTTTGTTCCAAAATGTTATCTATAGTTTAGGGGTTAGGCCCCTTGCTGTTTGGTGTATTTAACTTTTGTATAGTCTTTGTCTCTATTGGGGGAAAAAAATACTTGCTTTTAGCACCAGTGCAGTAAGTGAACATTTCCCTTTGAAACTGCAGTGACTTGTACCTGTGACAGTGGATTTGCTTTAGCAAAAACGTTTGCACAGTCACAGTGAATCAGGTTGAATCTTACATGGTGTGAATTTGTCTTCCCTTCCTGTCCCATCCCCCCCTTTCCTATTCCCAAAATGTTTGACGGTGTCAAACCGCATCATCAGACAAAAAAGATTTCTGATGTATTAAGTGCATTATGTTGAAAAGTCAAGGCATTGAATGCAGTATTTTGATGGTAAGGCCCTTGACCCGGGTTCCTCAAGATATAAACCAGCTTCAGCAGATAATGCGCCTCACTGGAACCCCACCAGCTTCCCTAATAAGCAGGATGCCCAGTCATGAGGTGAGCGAGGAGCCCTCTAAACCCCTCCACGCTTGGCCTTCTGGGCTACTATTGAGCAAATGACCTAGAAGGTTTCCAGCGTGGGTGTGTTCTGTTTGGGGGCGTTGGTCATTTTCCAGCCCCTTCCAGTCTGTCCCGTTGCTCCCCCCTTTTTCAAACTACCGCCTGCTTCTTGTTGGCTACACATCTCTGACCTAATTTCCCCCCACCGCAGTGCCACAGCACACTGATAAACTACACCGCTCATTTGAAACACAGGCATGGAGTGAGTGTGAACTGCTTGAGCTCTAACATATAATGTAGAGCTCTAACACTGTAATGTTCTGCTAGTGAACAATAGCTGCAGCGTTTGTTTAACAGTTTAACTGCAAAACAGTGTTTAACACACAGTCAACCTGGTTGAAAATGCAGTATGCACAGATTGTGACTGTTTTGATATGATTATTAACAACTGTCACAAATATGAACATAAATATCAGTTTACAGAAGTAAAAATAATTAACGTTTCGACACTTTAGCTTTACTTAAAACTTAATGTCATTTACACAAGATAACAAAAGCAAGTAATCTGAGAACAGGTAAAAGAATTTAATTGTTGAAAATGCAGGTGTAACTTTAGCGCTCCAATTCTTTTGGTGAAACTGTATATCAAGACATTTTCCCATCTCACTAATCAGCGTTTTTACCCTTTGCTTTCATTGATTCTGAACCAGAAGCAGTGGGTATTCTGAATATTTGATTTCTCTTTAATTATACATGCAGAGGTTAAACACTATCTGTTCACCAACAGGCAAGAACCTACATCAACTCCCTGCCACACATGCCGAAGCGGAACTTCGCAGATGTGTTTATTGGTGCAAACCCATTAGGTAAATTTTCTGTCTGTCCCATATCACCTCTAGCCACTTTTACCATTTTCAGCTGCAGTGTTGCTGTTGTCATGCACGGTCGGGAAATCAGTGAGCTGCTCAGAGCCAGCCCACGTTTCACAGGCTTGATAGACCAATGATGACATAACAGACTGTTATTACATAACCTACCCACAAACAAACATGGCACTTGTCGATCTATGGTTGCTTAGTTTCAAGAACATTTTAAAGCATGGGAAATATTTTATTCAGCATCTGTATGCTACATTAATCTTTTAGTGTTACAGTTGAAAGTTAATTATATAACCAACAAAATTCAAGGTAATCAACACAAGTTTGCAAATAAAATGTGTTATATAGCAACAAATATTAATTTATTTTGAATAAAGTAATGAACACATTTGCAAATAAAAAATGCATTATATAATTTAAAAAAAAAACAATGTGATCAACATGTTTTCAAAAAAAGGATGTAACAAATAAAATTCAAAGTAATAAACATATATTTGTAAATAAAATTTTTCTTCAAACTGAAAAGATGTTGCTGAAATCCCTGAGAAGTACATCATACATACAGACATTTCTAGTGTCGACAGCTTTGTTGTTTTATAATCAGAGCTTTTTATCAGTTAATTTGAATCCATCTAGACATTTGTTTTTCGCCGAGCTTTGACACGTTTACACAGACAACTCTTGTCATTAGAAAGGTCCAAAATGAAGAAAGTCATCAATTCCAATAATTAAGCGTTGCTTTTTGAAATCTTGTTCATGCTGTACTTTAGCTGTCGACCTGCTTGAGAAGATGTTGGTTCTGGACACTGATAAACGGATAACTGCGTCAGAAGCTCTCGCCCATCCCTACTTCACCCAGTACCACGACCCAGATGATGAGCCAGAGGCAGAACCCTATGACCAGAGCTTTGAGAGTCGCGAGCTGGAGATTGATGAGTGGAAACGTAAGACTGTGGATTGAGTTTTCCTAGCTTGAGAAATGCATCACAATGTTAGCTAGCTGTGCCTGTGTGCAGATACTACCAATAATGCAGTTTGTTTTTAACTGTGCAGGTCTTACATATGAGGAGGTGATTAGCTTCGAGCCTTCTGTGTTCGATGGAGACGAGATGGAGTCATGAGACGCAATCCTGCCTGAAGGCCTGTTGACAGACTTTTCATCCATAAAGGAAATTACATATAAGTGCCTGCCATCAACTGCTGGCTTCCGGTGTTTTCTGAGACTGCTTATCTATGCCTTCATAAACAACCTGTCGAATGAGGGAAAAAAACATGCCAACTTCTCTGCTTGAATTTCGCACAGAACACAGAATGTAATGTTTTTTACAACTTTTATGCACCATTCCCATCACCCCAAAATTGACAGCTTTTGTGGCCATAACGCATACATTTCAGGTTTTTAAAGAAAAAATTTATTATCATAACATCGATGGGCAACAAAATTAAACTATATCAGATTATCATTAGCTTCTTGTTCCATTTAGAATAATTTCTCTGGTGAAGCAAAACATTTACCTCAACTCCAAACTTGGTCTGTAGCCTATATAATGTAGATGGTCAGGCAGACTCAATTACGTTCACAATATTAAGTTTTAGATGTATAAATAAAAGGGCACAGCTGTAAATAAAGATTGATGTGCAACAACACTTTTATTTTCATTTTGAAGCAAAGCACAGCATCACAGAATGTGACCTTTATTATAAATAGCTAAAGAATGAACTAAAAATTAAATCCAATCAAATGCAGAGAATGTAATTACTATTTAATGCTCTTTGTGGAAAGTAAACAGAAGAGTATGTTGATGCAGTGATCTCCTGACTGTGTCTCTGTCATGGATAGTGGTAGATGGCAGGATTAGTAAATAAAACTGCTTGTATGAATGCAGTCATGCTTGATCTAAAATATCTTAAGAAGTATTGAGTGAAAATCACTTAAATGGTGGTCAGTTTAAGTAAACTATGATATTATTGAAATGTATCTGGAATTCCTCAATATTTTACATGTTAACCTGTCAGGAACACAGTAAAGACACATCTCGCACCAAAACTGGTAGAATAAAAAAAGATTTTACATATAGAAAATTTACCCACCCGATACAACATTATATATGACATGCTAAATAGCGTTAACAAGGATCACCATTTAGAATGTGGTTTTTTTTGTAAATGTTCGAGACCCGTTATAGTAAAAAGAAATTGATTGTGAAAATGTCACAATGCCAAAACTCCTAGTAGTTCTAAAATAAACTTTATTATTTTGCCTATTTTTCTATTTATTCTTTTAAATTGGTTTTGTTAAATATGACCTGGGCATGTTCTTGACATGTTTCATGAAATTCATCCTTGAATCTGCCTGGTGTATCCTGTATTCCTGGCCTGTTCTACAGCAGCCTGGCCTTTTTCATTTACTCTTTACTCTCTGTTAATAAGCAGATGGTCCTCTAGCTAGACTAGAGTATGCTTTCTCCTTTATTTTTCCTTCATTTATTATTTATGAACATTAAAAGAAATTAGTTAAAAATGGAGATCATGGTTTTAACAGGAAGCACATGTCCTCAGAACAACTTTACAAGTGACACAGTTGCATTATGGTCTATAGTGAGAACTGTTTCCAATGTGTATGCTTTACCCTAGAAAATAACATGTTTAACCAGAAAGCCCATATTTGTGTGAAATGACAGAACTTGAGCCAATACTTCTGTTATTGAGCATGATTTAACACCCCAGAGTAAGAAATGCCAGGAATGTGTTTCTCAATCAGAGCCGGCATCTAACTTATTGCATCAGTTCAGTTGTTTATGATTGTTTATAAAGTGTCTTCTTTTCCACTTTATATTATCACCTAATTTTATTCAGCAATATTTTCTGTGTTTAGCATGTATGTCGGGGGTGTTTCTGTTTATATGCACATTTACAGTTTTTAAGTGGAAAATCACAAAAACGTTTCTATCAGCAAAAAGATAACACTGTGCATTAAATAAAAAAATATTAATTATGTTTTTTATTTTGTTTTGTTGCATGGAATCAGTTTCACATAAAAAATAGGTCGTCATACCTCTCTTTTGTGCTTTATAACCAGTTTTTCCTCATTCATCGTAAGTTATGTCGTCTGTGGAGAACAGCTGTTATCCAGAAATAAAGGCAATTATTTTTCTCAACTTTCTTTCTTTGATATTACTCATACGTATGAAGTGAGTTACTGGTTTTTAACTAGTCCAGTTCCGAATAAAAGCATTTAAAAGGGATTATGAAGGGTGACGTCAATTCAAACTCATTTGTGCGAACATGCTGCCCTCAAGTGGTCGTTTCACTGCGAATACTCAACATGTCTGATCATTTTTTTAAATATAGGTCACACTTTTTTACTGTACTGCATGAATATAGTGAATAGTGTTTTTTTATATTTTTCACACTATACAGCTAGAGTTAGCTTGCTGTTTGTACAGTTTGCATTTGTCCTTGAAATACACTATAAACAAACAAGAAACCAAAAATAGAAACATAATTTCGGTTGAAATAATAAATTGTATAAAATGACAATAACAACACATATATAACTTGCCCCAGTCTGACATTTATATAACAACATTGTGCTGAAACCTGCCTGAATGTATTCAGATTTGGTTTTTATTGTTTTCACTTATATACCCAAGAGATATTTAAAAAACAAAAATTTCACAAAAAATAAAATAAGGACCAGAAACTGACAGCCGTGTTCTGTCAGTTCTGTTCTGCGGTTGTTTAGGGAAGTTTGTGCGCATGCTCCGACCGTTACATGTGTGTGAATGAGCGCTTAGCAGACGGTACAGCATGGAGAGGAAAGGTGAGCATCAAAACCATATTAACTACTGGCCTCCGCCACACTTCCTCAAAAACAACGCATATATTACCACAAATAAACATCCTACCTGTTAAACATGTCCTTTTAGTTAAGCGTACGCGATATGAGATCTGCCAAAGTCTGCAAATGAAGACAAAAGTCCATGTGTGTTTAGCTGCTGCTAATATAGCGGTATTGAGTTGGAATTAAATGGTTATCTGCTCATATTACATCATTTTATAAACATGACACATTTACTGACAGTATCTAACATATACGGTGTATTTGTATTGTATTTTGTATTTGTTGTGCTTATATTTTGTTGTTTTCCTGCTGCGTCGTGCGGTCTTCTGCTAGCTGAACTTTCACTTTTAGTTAAACCGTAACATTAAAATAGAGCTTATTTTTATGAACGGAAATATATGTTGTGGTGTTGTAAACATTCTTTTAGTTGTTGTTGTGTGTGTGTCAGAAAAGTAATGACAATACAAAGCTCGCAAAGAACTGGATGAAACAAGTGTAAGAAATTACTATAGTAAAATACCCTCAGAATACCTTGTTCCTACTGTAAAACTTAATATATATGAGTCAGTTTGTGGTTGATATCACGTTACCACAGTTTGTAAAGTAAATTCGTAGCAACAATTACCGTGTTATGAATATGATTACCATGGTACGTTTTTGTAACAGATTTATAGCTGAAATTAAAATGCTGCTATTCTGATCATGCTCTCTGCAAACTCAGGAGAAGTTTATCATAGGTCTAAATACACCTAATGACCAACAGGATCAGCTACCGAAATATGCATCAATTAAACCATCTGTGAAAGTGTCTAAATAAACCACATTTACATCTGTTGTCTGGCAGTTCTTGCACTTCAGGCGAGGAAGAAAAGGACCAAACCCAAGAAACCTGGCAAAAAGTGAGTTTCTGTACATGAACTTGCATTTGAATAATGTCAAGTATACAACTTTTTCATTTTGTTCTGTTTAAACTGTATGTTTGTTTTTAGACTGGATTTGATCCCTAAATATTTTAAAGGGTTATTGTATGATTTTGTACTTTGGGATTTTGTGTTGTTATTTCTGGAATTGTCATTTGGACTTCAAGGCAGGGAAGGATTTTGGTTGTTTTTGTTTTATTTTTACATCCTGATAGAAATCAATAATTGGTTTAACTGTATTTATACAGTACAGACCAAAAGTTTGGACACCTTCTCATTCAAAGGTTTTCTTTATTTTCATGACTGTGAAAATTGTAGATTCACACTGAAGGCATCAAAACTATGAATTAACATGTGGAATTATATACATAACAAAAAAGTGTGAAACAACTGAAAAAAATGTCATATTCTAGGTTCTTCAAAGTAGCCACCTTTTGCTTTAATTACTGCTTTGTACACTCTTGGCATTCTCTTGATGAGCTTCAAGAGGTAGTCACCTGAACTGGTCTTCCAACAGTCTTGAAGGAGTTCCCAGAGATGCTTAGCACTGGTTGGCCCTTTTGCCTTCACTCTGCAGTCCAGCTCACCCCAAAACAATCTCGATTGGGTTCAGGTCCGGTGACTGTGGAGGCCAGGTCATCTGGCGCAGCACCCCATCACTCTCCTTCTTGGTCAAATAGCGCTTACACAGCCTGGAGGTGTGTTTGGGGTCATTGTCCTGTTGAAAAATAAATGGTCCAACTAAACGCAAACCGGATGGAATAGCATGCCGCTGCAAGATGCTGTGGTAGCCATGCTGGTTCAGTATGCCTTCAATTTTGAATAAATCCCCAACAGTGTCACCAGCAAAGCACCCGCACACCACCACACCTCCTCCTCCATGCTTCACGGTGGGAACCAGGCATGTTGAGTCCATCCGTTCACCTTTTCTGCGTCACACAAAGACACAGTGGTTGGAACCAAAGATCTCAAATGTGGACTCATCAGACCAAAGCACAGATTTCCACTGGTCTAATGTCCATTCCTTGTGTTCTTTAGCCCAAACAAGTCTCTTCTGCTTGTTGCCTCTCCTTAGCAG
>JAZGTJ010001878.1:13163-28014 GCA_036877575.1 Botia almorhae
CCTGGAGGTGTGTTTGGGGTCATTGTCCTGTTGAAAAATAAATGATGGTCCAACTAAACGCAAACCGGATGGAATAGCATGCCGCTGCAAGATGCTGTGGTAGTAATGCTGGTTCAGTATGCCTTTAATTTTGAATAAATCCCCAACAGTGTCACCAGCAAAGCACCCCCACACCATCACACCTCCTCCTCCATGCTTCACGGTGGAACCAGGCATGTAGAGTCCATCCGTTCACCTTTTCTGCGTCGCACAAGGACACAGTGGTTGGAACCAAAGATCTCCAATTTGGACTCATCAGACCCCAAAGCACAGATTTCCACTGGTCGAATGTCTATTCCTTGTGTTCTTTAGCCCAAACAAGTCTCTTCTGCTTGTTGCCTCTCCTTAGCAGTGGTTTCCTAGCAGATATTCTACCATGAAGGCCTGATTCACACAGTCTCCTCTTAACAGTTGTTCTAGAGATGTGTCTGCTGCTAGAACTCTGTGTGGCATTGACCTGGTCTCTAATCTGAGCTGCTGTTAACCTGCAATTTCTGAGGCTGGTGACTCGAATGAACTTATCCTCCGCAGCAGAGGTGACTCTTCCAAAGCCCTAAACAACGTCCAGCTGGTCCACTTCAACCCCTACCCACTCCCTATTGTCCCTGGTCCCACATTGCATTAGACTTTATCACCGATCTCCCCTCTTCACGGGGAAACACTACCATTTTAACCATTATCAACCGGTTCTTTAAGGCCTGTCGCCTCATACTGTTACACAAACTCCCTACCTCATTTGAAACAGCAGAAATTCTTTGTAACAATGTATTTAGATTTTATTGCCTCCCCGAGCATATAGTATTGGACAGAGGTCCACAATTCACGTCAAGAGTCTGGTCTGCTTTTTTCAAGGGTCTAGGAGTAAACATTAGTCTTACTTCTGGCTACCACCCACAATCGAATGGTCAGATGGAGCACCTGAATCAAGAGGTTACTCGATTTCTCAGATTTTACTGCCAGAGGCATCAAGAGGACTGGAGTAGGTATCTGATGTGGGCTGAATATGCCCAAAACTCCCTTGTGAAACCATTGACTGGCTTTACCCCCTTCAAGTGCATTTTGGGATTTCAGCCACCCTTATTCGCCTGGTCCGGTGAACCCACAGTACTCCCCTCTGTTACAGACTGGCTCCAGAGAAGCGAAGAAGTTTGAGAGAGGGCTCATACACATCTATTACATGCGGTCAGGAGACTAACCAATCAAGCCAACGCCCATCGTAGATCTGGTCCAAGGTATGCTCCTGGTCAATGGGTTTGGCTATTGACCAAAGACCTCCGTCTTAGACTTGCTGTAAATTAAGTCCCAGGTATGTAGGTCCTTTCCAGATTGTCAAACAAATTACTCCTATCTTATTTTGTCTTAAATTGTCTTCTAATTACTATATATCGCCCACCTTTCACATGTCTCTCCTCAAACTTGCTGGTGACCCGGGGAGAGAGGCTGAGGAAGCGATGTTCAGAGAACTTCTGGACTCCAGCCATCGGGGTGGTATATTACAGTACCTGGTAGACTGGGAGGGGCACGGCCCTGAGAAAAGGTCATGGGTGAACGCAGGGGATATCCTGGACCCAACATTGACCGAAGAATTCCACCGGGATATGCCGGCCCCTCATCCCCGTGGTAGACCCTGGTGCCGTTGGCCTCCTCGCGTCAGGAGTCGCTCGCAGGGGGGGAACCCTGGTGGTGCAGTTTATTCCTCACTGCACCACCAGAGGGAACCCTCGCCGGAATATTATATATTACCGAACTACAATTCCCATTAGGCACCTACCTTGGAACTGATTACTTCCTGTTTGTTCAACTGGACGCCATTAACCCTACGCTATTTAAACCGGACCTAATCTACTATTCCTTGCAAAGCCTTGTTTGCCTTGTGCTGCATTTTTGAGCATTTTCTCATTGTTTATTGTGTATGACCTGGATTGTTTATTGATTGTTGATTGTTCGCCGCCTTCCCTTGTTGTTGGATTGTTTATTGATATCACTGTTTGCTGCCTGCCTCAAACTAGTTATGCCCTATCATTTATGATTGTTTGCTGCCTGCCTGTTCTTCTACTACGATCTTGATTTACCTACGTTGTGTTTGTTTGCTATTGTGATCCTTGCCTGTTGACCTTGTGAATAAACTGTGCCGCAGATGGATCCCTGTTTGTCTGACTTATCATTACACTATGAACCACATTACAACAAATTGATTTGTAGCAGGTAAAGAAACCGACAAAGGTATATAAACATTATATATAATAACAACCAATAAACAAGCTTGTTTCATAAAGAGCTGTTAATGATGTATGATGATTCAGTCACATTTTTTGTCTTGTTACCTGCCTAACCTCAATACAATTCATATGTTTCTTGTTTCAGTTGTAACAGGAACGTAGGTACTTTACAGAATATGACAGTTAAACATATTTGTTTTGGTAGCTGGTTGATACATTATTGCTAAAGGAGATGATGAATGTGATTATTTCACATAGCATTATTGTTGTGTTCTGCAGGGTTCTGTAGGACTGTTTGGGGGATTGTTTAATTAACATTTACTGTTTAGTACCTTAATGTGTTTTTTTATTTTGTTTTCTAAGTGTTTATTTAGATCTTCTTGAACCTTTGTACAGCACTTTGGTCAGTCTTATGGCTGTTTTTAAATGTGCTCTATTAATAATAAAATGATATTAAGGATTATTGAGGTTAGGGGATCATCTGAAACACTCTAGTCACCACAAGATCAACCATATAAATGAGCTTAGGAGATGAAGGAAAAAACTAAACACATTCTCAAATAAAAATGTTCTGCATGACCCCATTTATTGTTTCACAATCCCAGCTTTCTCCAGGATTGCTTCATTTTGGACCGACACCTTAATTCCACATGCTTCTAAAATAAACAGTGAGATTGTGAAGACCAATCCAAGTACATATGTTAATTAACATCTGCTTGTGCTCAAAGCCTGTCGGATCTCATCAGGCCAACTAGTCCAACCCAGAGCCTGCTGATAAACAGATCAATTCTAGAATGGACAGGCAGATAAATCAATCACTCATCAAGCAAGCGCATAAATCAATAGCAAATCAGCCAAGAAACATTTCAAATCCATTTTACGCAAGATCTATACTGTTCTAGTGTTGGGCACAAAACTTGAGTTACATTTGATTTCAAATAGTCTGGAAAGTGTAGTTGTACAATAGAGCACCAGCGCTGCTCCTGGAGGGTCAGTGTCCTAAATGTTAGCTCCATCCTATTTAAAATACCTGTCTGTGATTCTTCAGATTATATTTACATACACATATACATAAGTACATTTTTTATATAAATATAAAAATATAAAAAAATACGCAATTGTCAATAACAAATAATTACACTATAGTATATATATATATATATAAAATATATAAGTATTTATAGGTAACTGTAGTGTTATGTGAAGGTAAATGGTTGTGGATTTGCTTATTTTAATATTTATTCAAATGTCCTGAAAGTCGTTTCATTGTTTGGTGCTCTTAGTGTGCTTCACAATATTATATGCAGACCCAGATAAATGCAGTCCTTTGTTTTAGTGGTTAAAGATTTGCTTAGACAGGGCTATAAACAACAATATATAAGTTTAAAGGCTTCAGCATCTTTTGTTCATGATCTGGCGTGACTGGAATAGAGTAAGTGTGTCTGTGCTGTGTGATTTGGACAGCTGTATGAAGGGACCCCACCAAAACCTTTGGAGTATCTAACATATTCAGAGAAAAAGATAAGAAGGTGCTGTGTGACACTGTGCAGTCTGCAGAGAACACTACTTCAACGATGGTTGAAGTGTGGCCATGTCTTACAGCCTGACAGTTGCTTCCTTTAAGATATAAACTCTTTCTTTGTCTCTGTGCTTCTTCAGTATGGAGGTCTGATAAAGTTTGATGCCAGAAGCTTAATTTTCTCATCACAAGATCACTGTGTGTGTATATGTGTGTGTTTGTGTTGAACAGATCTGATGGGAATAACTAATTGATTTTCGTACCCGAGGGTATATTTGTGTTTGTAAATAAGTGTTTGATTGTATGTGAATGCACTCATGCTGTCTGTGTTGGGTTAACTCACACTCTTTCTTTAGTGCTTGTTTCACATAGTGCACCTTCAACAGTTCAACAGTTTATATGTTTATATAAAGTCTGTTTATATGAATTTGAGAAACCGCTTGTGCATTTGTCATTACTCCATCTGTTGAACACATTGAAAACAGTCACCACTGAGTTTAAATACAATTACTGAGAGGAAATTCAGTTACAGTATGTTTTTATAGTAAATAAAGCTGTTTTATCTCAAAATTGTTCCTCAGATTTCCATTTAACTACTGTAGTTGTCATTGTTGCCTCACTTGTAAACAGCAGATGTCAATAACTATTAATTAACTTGAATCTGTGCATTTGTGTGTGTTGCTTTATATTCTTTATAAACCATTTGGTGACTGGTTTTGCAGGTGGCGAACAAAGCAAAATTTGGATTACTGCTTCTTGATGATGTACGCCCAGACCAAAGGGACATACTATGTACAGGTAAATTTAAGATTATGACAAAATATCATACAAAATTTTGATTTAAAGGAATAATTCAGAGAAAATTTCAATCTTAACGGATTAATAGAATTAATAGGAAACTGCATTGCGCTGGGCTAAGTTTCACTACAGATTTGAGTTTGTTGCATTAGAATGCCTTGTTTGATATAGCACTTCCTAAATATATAATATACATGAAAATAATTGTGTTTCTAAATGTTTTGGGCCATCAGATCACTGCCTAATTTAAGTCATTTGAGACAGCATTTGTCTGACTTTCCTCAGCTCCCATGCTATTTGAATGTGCTCTCAAAACTAAATAATATGAAATTAGTTTTTATCATTATTTTAATATATACTATTGTTCTTTGTTAATTTATGTCTATTCATAATAAATAAAATGATTAACAATACATACAGATAATGTTATGTTGCTGCTTAACATATTTTGTCTTCCACAGAGGAAAGAAGAAAGTCACAGGCTTGCTTATGCAAAAAAGATGATCTTTGAGTAATGCCATTATTTCTCTTTCTACCTGGGTTTTTTTCATAGCATCTCTTTTATGATTAGTTATGTGAGGGTGTTTGGATAAAAACAGCACAATGAAGAATCCTGTCCTGTTTTCTCCAATAATGCCTTCATTCCAAAGTGTGATGGATGAGAAAGGATTGTGGCTTCTCTTATGAAAAGCACAAAGCAAATCCACTTTGAGTTTGTGTTTTTTGCTCAGCACCAATATCATATGCATTACGTTCACCCGTTTCCATCAGCAAGAGCGTATGTGTTTAAAGAAAAATCCACCAACCCTCTCAGAAGTGATGGAATTTTGCCAAAATGAAATTTTAGAAAAGTAATGACTTTTTCAGCAGGTTTCTTACTCCCCGCATCTGCTGTTGGTCAGATTATTCCACCCTAAACTCGTTCCATGGGCTGAGCCAGTTTTACTTTGTCCAGGTTTCGAGTGTACAATATTTTGAGTGTACAGTTCCATTGTTTACACTCTTCAGAAGGTCAGCCTATGAATGGTTGGTTTTGGTTGATTTTCTCTGCAAATAAAATTAGGACAGGGGAACCATTTCAACATCACAAAAATGACACATTCTTACTTTGAATCGTTTTGCCATCAGAGGCCCAGAGACAGAAATTAACCTGCATTGCAAACATCTCATCAGATCCACTTAACAGCAACTTAAATTTTCTTTAACATTACCTCTCTGTGTTTCTCACAGCTAGAGGATGACATTGTTGCACGGCCAAATTACTTCACCACAATGAAGAATTTTGCCCTGCAGCAGCCATCAGAGGAGTGGATGATCCTAGAGTTCTCCCAGCTGGGCTTTATCGGTAAGTCTTAGTCAAGCTCGCTGCAGTCAACAGCAGTGAAATTTTACACGGCTGTCTCTGTGTGTTATAGTTCTGCCAAACTGAGGCTGAACCCCTCAGAGTAACAAAAACAGCAAAAACTCTTGGCTAACAAAGTCTGTTTTACATCTGTTATACTGCATGTCTTCCATAAAGAAATATCCTTGTAACTCTTAAGGGAATTGTTATACTAAACCTGAAAATTTTGTCAGCTGATATTTTTCAGTAGCGTTTTGATGAATCTTCAGTAAGATATTTTCCACATTTTAATTTTTTCAACATAATAACATTTTTTCAAGTATGCACTGATAATCTGCAGCTGTCTCATTAAATATGGCACAGGTTTAACATAATAACATTCGGTCATGTAACATGTAAGAACTAATGGTGTTTAATATTATTGTAGTCAAAAATGTGGTGTCTTTCATAGAAAAGTTATAAGATAGAAGAAGAAATATGCCTTAAAAAATATGTAAAAAACAATATAGAAATAAATGTGAATGAATAGAGTTAAAAGCCTTAAAACTGCTTATAAAGCTGGTTGGTGGCTGTAAGTGGAGGGGTTCCAAACTGTTTGAACACAGAGACACTGTCTTTCAGAATGTGTGCAGTTTTTTTAAACCTTCAGGTACTTGTTTACCTTCATTAATTTTGTTATTAAACAAGTAAACACGATCCTTGAGCAGAATTGTATATTGCAATTGCATTTTGTTTCAGTTTGTCTGTGAAATCTGTACTAATATTATTTTTGATTAGTTCAGAACCCAAAGTCTGCACACACTTTAAGTGTCAGGGATGTAAGAACACAAGGAGAACAGAGAATCCAGATGCGAGTAACAGTGATTTATTCAATAGAAGGGAAATGCAACGAACAGTTCAGAGTAAAGAATGCTGGATTCACTCCCGTCAAACCAGCCAAATCGAGCAGGCACCAGCGATCTCCACCAGCGAGCAGGACGAAGCACAACGGACCAGGGCAGAAGGTGAGCTGGAGAGCAGCTGGTGGATGTGGGTGATGTAAGGGCTCTTGGGCAGCGGGAAGCTGGCGAGGAGCGAGGCAGTGCAGGAGAGAGAGCTTGCACGGCGGCGGAGTGTAATCCTCCAATCATGAGGGAGACGGGAGAGCAGGCAGACCGGGCAGCGGCAAATCCTGGGACGGAAGACAACAGAGCGGGGAATCAAGAAGACAACAGAGCGGGGAATCTGGAACTGGGGAAACGCAAAGGACAAGCTGGAGCTTGACACAAAACAGGACAACACAGCTAGACTATCACCAGCCCAAACGGATTATAACAGGATTCTGAGGGGCTAAGAAAGGAACTGGTGTGGCTAAGCTAAGGCTATGAAAAGAGAAGAAAACAATAAGCAGCGCTAACTACGCTAAGCTAAGCTAAACACAATACCGGTCAGGAAACGGCTGAGAGTGCGACAATCTAACAAGGACTGCACACAGCGGGGAAACCTATAAAGGGGAGAAATCAAACGCTAAACAGGTGAGTGAGATAATGATGACAGAACACAGCTGGGAGCGATAACGAGAGGGAGGGGTGACGCGGACACCTGAGCACATGGCGAGCTGTAAAAACACAGTGTGCTCTGACAAAAAACAATGCAAACCCGGCCGATCAAACCGAAGTCCTGACAGTAACCCCCCCAGGATCGCCTCCAGCAGCCTAGGCAGAGATACACCGACGGCGGAAGTCCTCGATCAGGGAGTGATCCAGGATGTCCCGGGACGGCACCCAGCTTCGTTCTTCTGGGCCATAACCCTCCCAGTCCACTAAGTACTGGTATCCTCTATTTCGGGCGTACTCAACCCACGACAGCTGTTGGCTCCAGGAACTTGGATGTTGAGACGTCAGACAGCGGAGTGCTCTTTCGAGATCCTGGTTGGCCCGTTCACACTGCCCATTTGTCTGAGGGTAAAAACCAGACGACAGACTCGAAGTGGCCCCGATCAGACGAAAAAATTCTTGCTAGAACTGAGAGATAAACTGCGATCCCCTGTCTGACACAATGTCAACCGGAAAGCCATGCAACCGGAAAACATTGGGCGACCAACAATTGAGCAGTCTCTCGGGCAGAGGGTAGTTTAGGGAGAGGGATGAAATGGGCCGCTTTAGAGAAGCGGTCCACCACGGTCAGGGCGACTGTGTTACCAGTGGACTCAGGAAGCCCAGTGACAAAGTCAAGGGCGAAGTGAGACCAGGGGCGAGATGGGACAGGAAGGGGCTGTAACAGATCAACAGGCGAAGCGCTGTAAGACTTGTTCTGAGCGCAGACTGGGCAGGCCAATACAAACTGTCTGACGTTCGGGCCTCATGGACGGCCACCAGAATCGTTGGCAGATGGCAGCAAACGATCTCCGAATCCCTGGATGGCAAGACAGTCTAGAGGAGTGAGCCCACTGGAGGACATCAGGACGCAGCGCAACCGGCACGAACAGACGACCCTCTGTACACCCATCCGGCACTTCGACTCCCCTACCGGCCTGCCTCACTCGACGTTCGATTCCCCAGGAGAGAGCCCCTACCACAATTCCCCTGCTGAGAATTGCTTCGGCCGCCGTGCTCTCTCCGGAGAACTTGAACACTTGAGAGAGGGCATCAGGTTTCACGTTCTTGGAGCCGGGTCGGTAGGAGAGAGAGAAGTTAAACCGGCCAAAGAAGAGCGCCCATCAGGCCTGCCTCGAGCTCAACCTCTTGGCTGAACGGATGTACTCCAGGTTCTTATGGTCGGTCCAGACCAAGAAGGGCTGCGCTGCTCCCTCCAGTCAGTGACCCCACTCCTCCAGGGCTACCTTGACCGCCAACAGCTCTCGGTTACCGATGTCGTAATTCCGTTCAGTGGGACTCAGCTTCTCAGACAGAAAGGTGCATGGGTGGATCTTGCCATCAGACTCAGACCTCTGAGACAAGACCCCTCCAACTCCAACTTCAGAGGCATCCACCTCTACAATGAACTGCCGTTCAGGGTCTGAAAAACAAAGGATCGGAGCAGAGGTGAATCGGGACTTTAACTCACCAAAGACGTCCTGAGCCTGTGAATTCCATTTGAACGGAACTTTGGTGGAGGTAAGAGCAGTTAGTGGAGCAGCAACCAAGCCAAAGTTTCTAATGAATCGCCTATAGAAGTTGGCGAAGCCTAAGAACCGCTGCAATGCCTTACGGGAGTCTGGAATAGGCCAGTCAACCACGGACCTTAAGGGGGTTGGGGCGGATCCCTCGGGCTGAGACAATGTAACCCAGGAATGTATCTGACTCGCCGTGGAAGACGCACTTCTCCGCCTTGACATAGAGCTGGTTAGTGAGAAGTTGTTGGAGGACCTTTTCGAACGTGCTGGACGTGAACCTGGAGAGACGGAGAGAAGATAAGAATGTCATCCAGATAGACAAAGACAAACTTATTAATCATTCCAGCCAATACGTCGTTTATAAGGCCCTGGAAGACGGCCGGAGCGCTCGTGACTGGTATTCGAAATGGCCCCGATGGGTGTTAAAGGCCGTGTTCCACTCATCGCCCTCCCGGATGCAGATGAGATGATAAGCGTTGCGAAGGTCTAACTTAGTGTAGACTCTAGCACCCTGTAACAACTCAAAGGCTGTCGACATGAGCGGTAGGGGATACCGATTCTTGAAAGTGATGTCGTTAAGCCCCCGATATTTGATACAGGGTCGCAACGATCTGTCCTTCTTCTTGACGAAGAAGAACCCCGCACCCGCTGGAGATGAGGAGGGATGAATGAGCCCAGCCCTGAGGGATTCTTCAATATATTTGTCCATAGCCTCTCTTTCTGGACCTGACAGGGAGAACAATCGTCCCTTAGGTGGAGAAGAGCCTGGGAGAAGGTCTATGGTGCAATCATAGCGTCAATGAGCTGGAAGCAACGTGGCCCGGGACTTACTGAAGACCACCCCAGGTCGTGGTACTCCGCCAGGACCCCGGAAAGATCTGCTGCCTCCACCTGGTGACGAGAAGAAACAGACAAAGGGGAAGAGGCAGCACCGAGACAAGACATTAAGCAGGACGAGCTCCAAGCCAAAATGAATCGTTTTGACCAATCAATGTGAGGATTATGCCGGGAAAGCCAGGGCATTCCCAAAATAATAGGGGCCTCATGAGAGGGCATGATGTAAAAGGCAATCTCCTCACGATGATTGCCCGAGACGATCAGACTCACGGACGGCCTCTCTGAGGGATCGCGGCAGCTCCTGGGCAGCAATCAGTTCGTGGATCTCCTCCGCCAGGCCCTAGATGAACTGGGAGCGCAGGGCCTGGTCGTTCCAGCCACAGGAAGCCACCAGGGTCTCAAATTCCACCATGTAGTCAGTGACGGTGCGGCTTCCCTGTACGACAACCGTACCAGCCAGGAGGCTGCCTCGTCTTCCCAGACCGTCCGGTCAAACAACTCGGTCATCTCCCACTGAAACTCCGCCAAGGTCTCACAGCAGGGCACCCCGCCTGCCAGACCGCCGTCCCCCACTCATGGGCCTTCCCGGTGAGGAGAGTGAGGATGTAGGCTATTTTAGTCTGGTCGTCAGGAAACAGCCCTGCCTGGAGCGTAAACATGATGGAGCACTGTGACAGGAAGGCCCGGCACGAGTTTGGGTCTCCATCGTAGACTGGAGGGTTGTTGACACAATGCTGGCACCGAACCTCGGCTTCCCGCCTGATCTCCTCCACGGAGACCCGGAGACTGGCGACCCCCTCCGCGATGCCCTCCATGGGAGTCATGCTGGCCCAAGAGCGCCCCCTGTTGGGCCAGGGCGGTCCGGAGCGGCTTGAGACTCGCTGGGTCCATACTGGTCAAATTGTTCGGTCAGGGATGTAAGAACGCAAGGAGAGCCGAGAACCCAGATGCGAGTAACAGTGATTTATTTAATAGGAGGGAAATGCAACGAACAGTTCAGAGTGAAGAATGCAGGATTCACTCCCGTCTGACCAGTCTGGAACTCCTCTCCGCAGCAGGTGAGTATCAGCTTGAGTCGCAGACAGTTAGTGCAGGGCAGAAGGAAAGCTGGAGAGCAGCTGGTGGATGTGGGTGATGTAAGGGCTCTTGGGCGGCGGGAAGCCGGCGAGGAGCGAGACAGTGCAGGAGAGAGAGCTGGCACGGCGGCGAAGTGTAATCCTCCAATCTGGAGGGAGACGGCAGAGCAGGCAGACCGGGCAGCGGCAAATCCCGGGACGGAAGACAACAGAGCGGAAAAATCAAGAAGACAACAGAGCGGGGAATCTGGAACTGGGAAAACACAAAGCACAAGACAACACAAACACGCTGGAGCTTGACACAAAACAGGTACACAAAACAGCTAGACTATCACCAGCCCAAACGGATTATAACAGGATTCTAAAAGAGCTAAGAAAGAAACTAGTGTGGCTAAGCTAAGGCTATGAAAAGAGCGAAGAAAACAATAAGCAGTGCTAACTAGGCTAAGCTAAGCTAAACACAATACCCATCAGGAAAC
This sequence comes from Botia almorhae, assembly GCA_036877575.1. Taxonomy (NCBI): domain Eukaryota; kingdom Metazoa; phylum Chordata; class Actinopteri; order Cypriniformes; family Botiidae; genus Botia; species Botia almorhae. The sequence continues at coordinate 24,567 of JAZGTJ010001878.1, forward strand.
GGCTGAGACAGCGGGGAAACCTAAAAAGGGGAGAAATCAAACGCTAAACAGGTGATTGAGATAATGATGGGAGCTGGGAGCGATAACGAGAGGGAGGGTGACGCAGACACCGGAGCACATGGCGAGCTGTCAAAACACTGTGTGCTCCGACAAAAAAACAATACACACTTGGCCGATCAAACCGAAGTCCTGACATTAAGATTCCAATTTCACTTCAATACAAACTTTAGATTCTGTGGCAATATATGAAGTTAGTCTATTGTTCAGTGCTCTATTATTGTAATTTCTGATTTATTCATCTCTATACATCACAATGTGGTTGGTCATTTTTTATGTCAGACAGTCTCAGTCTCTAAGTGGACGGTTCTTAACCGAGCTGCAAAGTGAACACTTGATCAAATCAAAAGTCTGGCTACACATAACTCATGCATACTAAGTGAACATTTTAAGTGTCTTGAGTGAAGGAAAGGGAGAAAATCTTGGCCTATCGGCTAACCTAAACCTTAGAGAAAGATTGTTTGGGTTTGTTTGTAATGAATTAAACTACAATTGTATTTCTCATGAATCTACACTTAGTTCCACTTAATGACAAAGTTAAAACAGAATTTTAAAAATGTCTGTGAATTTATCAAAAAAGAAAAACTGAAATCACACTGGCATAAGTATTCAGACCCTGTTTCACAACACTTGAAATTTAGCTCAGGTGCCTCCCATTTCTCTTGATTGTTGCTGAGATATTTACACCTTGATTGGAGTCCACCTATGGTAAATTTATTTGTTAGGACATGATTTGGAAAGACACACAACTCTATAAAAGTCTTTGAAGCTGACAATGCATATCAGAGCAAAAAACAAAATGAGGTGAAAGGAACTTCCTGCAGAGCTCAAAGACAGGATTGTTGCAAGGCACAGATCTAGGAAAGGCTACAAAAACATTTCTGCTGCATTAAAGGTTCCCAAGAGCACAGTGTCCTCCATAATTTTCAAATGGAAGAAGTTTGGTGCAAACAGGACTCTTCAGAGAGCTAGTCACTCCGCCAAACTTAGCAATCGGGAAAGAAGGGCCTTACTAAGAAAGGTGGCCAAGAACACAAAGGTCACTCTGACTCAGCTCCAGAGATCCTGTGCAGAGATGGGACAAAGTTCCAGAAGGACAACCATCACTGCAGCCATCCACCAATCTGGTCTTAATGGCAGAGTGACTAGACGGAAGCCTCTACCCTATGCAAAACAAATTAAAGCCTGCATCATGCTGTGTTTTTCAGCAGCAGGGACTGGGGGATTGGTCAGGGTTTAGAGAAAGCTTACTGTTGCAAAGAACAGAAATATTCTCAAACCTGTTCCAAGGTGCTCAGGACCCCAGACTGGTCGAAGGTTCACCTTCCAGCATGACAATGGTCCTAAGCACACAGCCAAGACAACACAGGCTTAGGGACAACGCTTTGTTTGGGGACAACTCTTTGAATGTCCTCTTTAAGTGGCCAAGCCAGTGCCCTGAACATCTCGATAGAATAGTTTTGACTTGATAGGATATTTTCACTTTGTCAATATGGGGTACTGAGTGTAAATTAATGAGAAAATGAATTTAAATGATTGTAGTATCAGGTTGCATCATAACAAAATTTTTAAAAAGTGAAAAGGGTCTGAATACTTTCTGACTGCACTATATATGTATTTGTATTTGTTACGTTATTTACCTTAAACTGTGAGCACTTCTACTTCTACTACTCAAATCTACTAAGCTTGACTCAAAGGGCTTATTTGGTTCAGCAGGAAGATATGCTGTCTACGGAGTGACCTGGAAGTTCAGGAGAGTTTTAATCAGACCTTTCAAGACCCTGAGCCTGACCAACCATTAAACTCAAAACTGATCATATTTAAAAAAAACAGAAACTTACAAGAGGAACAAAATTACAAGAGGAAACTAAACAAAATCACATTAAACAGGGCACACAAAAATTTTGAGGTCATGAAAAGATATGGTACAAACTATAGTTTAAGGTAATTATACTGTTGGTTTTGACTAACAGGGTCTGGGTCAGGAGGTTTTAGGTTTGGACACACAAACGAAGGCAATGAAACATAAGACCTATGTTTTTGCGAACATTTATATCTCAAAACCAACATCACAAGATTTAAGACTACAACTCTTGCCAGCATTGACCCAATCATATCACGTATGAATTTAAAAACAATACAGTAAATATGAATTCAGTAGAAGATTAAACATTGTTCTTGGCAAAATATTGTAATGGGAACTGAAAATATCTGTTTTATGTTAATTAGTTAGTTTAATTAGTTAATTACATGACCCCATTGTTTTGCACTGGCTTTAAGTCTGAGCAGCCAAACTTAATTGACCAATTGATCACAGAAAAGCCTCTTAGATGCTTCTTTTATGCATCCTCAGGCTTATCATAGCTCAAGTTAGCACTATAATGAATACCTTATTTTTAAGGGGCGAAGGCACTGACTTGTGACTTCTTGTCTCAGCAATCAATTCAGGTCAAATTAGAAGAACCTGAATGAGACTGAGTCTTGTTCATCTTCAAAACAAATCTCTAAAGCTCGTTTGGAAGTGGCAGTGGAAATAATTGCTTTGTTATGAGCTGGGTTTGATATGAAGGCTAATTATGGTGATGATGATCAGTGATCAGTGGTGCCGTTCAGCGGTGAGTAAACTGATGTGTTGAGCTGGCTAAGGCCCTTAGGGGACCGCATGGGGAAAGAGATTGATTTGGAGAGCAGCTGAGAACTGAGTGGAAATTCACTGCTAAGCGATCGGTCGACATGTTAGCTAGGAGAAATTGAAGGCCCGTGTGAGCTCAATAATATCTGAATTACATCTGTATGAAGCAGCAAGTTGCCATTGAAATCAGGTTGCATGTTGTGACCTTAAAAAATATGTAAAAAAACATCAACAGTCTTAAGCACCTACAGCACTGAGGCATCTGGAAAGGAACAAATTGTCCAAAAAGCATTACTTTCTATTTTAAACATTATATTTATGTGCAAACATCTGTTATAGATCTTTAAAAAGCAGATTCACATTTATTGCTAATCATAAATGTCACAAGCTGTTGAGCAAAATGCTTTGAAAATTAGCTTACAGATGACAATGTAAACTCATCAAAGAGACGTAGTGGTGAGAGTAGTGGTAATGAACGCAGGAAATGTGGGTTGTCTAGTCAAATGTTGTTTTGGTATGACAAGTAGAGTGAATGCAAGTCCATTTTTAACAGAACAGACCTGTGTATTTTTACTCTGTCACAAGGGCTGACAAAGCCTCAAGCTCTTCATTGTTAGGTTAAATAAATTTAAACAAACTATTCTGACATCAGCCAACCCTTAGTAGCCAAGAAACAAATACAATGTTTGTTCGTTCAGCTTTGCTTGGTTAGGGTGTGCGTCAATTCTAATTTGTTTACCTTGCGGTTCCATCTCATTG
>JAZGTJ010001878.1:28052-48675 GCA_036877575.1 Botia almorhae
ACACACACACACACACACACACACACTTACATTTTCCCAGTGTCTTTCTCTGCTCTTTTATGCCAGAATTTATTAGGGTTGGGGTTTTGTTTGCTAACCCTGAGTATGAGCAATATTGCATTAGCAAACTCTAAAAATATAAACATGTCAGATATCTTTTAATCACTATGTGCCAAAACTCAGATTGAATTTCTTTTTCCCTGTTTTTACAGTGGGAACACTAAGATCTTTTCAGTTATTAGAATCCTGGTGTAAATGCTAGGCTCTTTCCCGCATGGGGTTGGTCTGTTTAAGATCAGGGATTGCAGGTGTTACAAATTTGTCTGGATGAGTCTCTCTTCTCCTGCTGTCAGTCGTGGCTAGCAGAGCACTGTCACTAACAGATTCTTTTCCACCTCACTCTGCCTAACACATGAACTGCTAATTGGTGCGGTAGCAAGAAGACAGCTATGACAGGACTGTTCATACATGCACACACATTCATAGAATTACACAAATTCTTTACATTTATTTTCTTGGCAAGTGCGCAATGTCTGGGTGCAGGACACTGGCCCTCCAGGACAGGGGTGTCAAACTCAGCTCCTGGAGGGCCAGTGTACTGCATAGTTTAGCTCCAGCCAGCTCCAGCACACCTGCATGGAAGTTTCTTGCAATTTTTAAGACCTTGATTAGGTGGATCAGGTGTGTTTAATTAGGGTTGAAGCTAAACTCTGTAGGACACTGGCCCTCCAGGTTGACACCCCGTTTTACATATTAACAGTTATGTTGTGTTACATTATCATTATAATAGTGTGTGTTTTAGCGTGAGTTCTGTGCTTTATCAGCAACCAGGACCAGTTTAGAAAAGGCAATGATAAGTCAATAAATTAAAAAAGCTTCATATTTCTGATTTTAAGGCCTCTAGTAGTAGTTTGCCCTATAGTGTTGCACATTGCACAGCACAACACATTCCACATTCTGTCCACTCAGGTTTAAATATTCAGGTGGGATGTGTTTGTGTGTATACCTGTACGGGCTTGTGCAGCTGTTGTCAAATGTTGTCATCATCCCTTGAACAACAAGAAGTATATTAGGAATTTTCCAGAGAACGAGAGAGTTAGATTCAGGAAAGTTTGCTTTACAGTTTCATAAGTCATTTCTGTTTCAAGTTACACTATGTTTCTTGTGTTAACAGCCCAGGCTAGATACAGGAATTGTTGATTTGAAGGTGAACCAGCGTACGCTGTTGCTACAGAGAACATTTATAATGCCTACACACACAACCTTGTTGCCAATGTGTTTTCAAAGAAAACACATTGGCTTCTAAAAGCAAAAGCACGTAGAAGCCATACCAGAAAAGAAATATAACAATATATAGGGTATAGGTATGTGTGAATACGTGGTAAGTGTCTTTGGAGAGGAGGTTCTGATTAAATGTTTGTGTATGTGTGTGTGTGAGTATTCAGACCAGTGTGTAAACACTGATGGTCAATGTTTGTCTGTAGGTGGGTTATGCACTGTTGTGTGATCACATTTACAATCTCAGTGCCAGATTGCAAAGAATTTGGGTCTTTTACCATATACATAATATTTTAAAAAGATTCAGAATCCAGAGAAATCCTAGTCCATGTAGGGCAAAGCAGGAAAATATGCGTGACCTTCAAGCCCTCAGGTAGCATTGCAAGAGCTCGTCTCAGATGGAAAGACAGTAAAATGTGTGCTGTGGTTAGACGAGTCTGTATTTCAGCTTGTTTTTGGGAAAAACTGACTTTGAAGATGCAAGGGACCAATGAGATTTTCGTTGGTGATACATGCAAAAGCATGTCTGTCAAAAAACCATCTGTCATGGTATGGAGGTACATCAGTGCAACTGGCAGGGATGATGTGAATATGTGTGAAGGCACCATTGACGTGGAGACGTATACTGGGATTTTACACAGAGATATTGTTACAAAGCCGGGCTCCCGCATTAGCGAGGAGCGCAGGGACTTCTATTTTGATGTTTAGTTTGTGTCACGTGTTGATGATGTCATTGTCCCTTTTATGTCACTTCCTGGTTTTGTTTGATTGTTTGCACCTGTGTTTAGTTGATTAGTCTGTGTATTTAAGTTCCTGGTTTTCTCGTGTCGGGTGTGGGTTATTGTTGGTTTAAGGAGTTCTCTAGGCATTCGTTGTTCTTGTTTAAAGTATTCTATCGTGTCTTGCCTGGTCTTGGATTAATATTCTGGTTTTTGGATTAATATTCTGGTTTTTGGATTTTGCTCGTTTATTGGATTGCTCTTTGGATTACCCCTTTTGGATTTGTTCGCCTTGGTCAGTTGTATATGTTCATCGTCTGGTTTGTCTTTTGTATTTTCAGTTATTCCTGCTGTTGCACTTGTTGTCGTCCTTTTTGTTATACGGTTTGTGTTTATTGTTTCATTAAATATCCTTTGTTTTAGTTCTGAGTCTCCTATCAGTCATTCACACAAACACAACCGTCCCAGCACTTACCGTAACAGATATACTGCCACCAAGGTGACATCTATTCTGGGAAGCAAGACAATACAACGCCTTATTCTGTGTGTGTTATAACAGCGTGGTTTCATAGGCACCATAGAAGGGATATGTTTGACTGTCTGCCTTCAGTCTAGATCTTCCTCTTATTAAAAATTTATGGCCCATCATGAAAAGGAAAATCAGACAATGATGATCATAGACTTTTGGACAGCTGTCTTGTATCAAGCAACATTGGGCAAAACTTACAATACATTTAGGCATTTGGCAGACACTTTTATCCAAAGCGACTTACATTGCATTATACTACACATTGATCACTATACATTGAGTATGTGCAATCCCTGGGATTGAACCCATGACCTTGGCGTTGTTAACGCCATGCTCTAACCACTGAGCTACAGGAAAGCCAATACTGTAACATTTAGTGTTCTTAATTTCTAGACATTTAAAAAAATTTAACTAAAGCAAAGGTAATGTGACAGTGGTAAACATGTCTCTGTCCCAACTTTTTTGAAGTGTTTCAGTGATCAAAATCCAAATTTGTTTATATTTACAAAATACACTAAAGTTGGATAGTGAAAACATTGGAGTTTTTTCTTTGTACTTTTGTTGGTTAAATAAAGATTAAAGAGAATTAACAAAATCACAGATTGTTGTTTTTATTACATCTTAATAAATGTCTGGGGTTTGTTTTTTTTCTGTATGAAAATGTAATAAGTACACAAGTAGAATGTATGTACTTTCCATCAAAAGGGTTCGATAAATGAATGCCTTATAAAACAATGGGTCAAGAAAGCAATGTTAAAAATCAAAAAGCTGATATCTCTTCTGATACTATCAGATCAAAGCAAACGTGTTTTGACATCACAAAGATCTGGGTCTTCTGGGAGAGCCTGACCATGTGTTCAATGTTTGACTATAAATCCTAATGTATAAAAACACAGCATTGTAGCTTTCTTCCCTATTATAGATGTACATAGATGTACATAGTTAATTGACTGGCTGAAGTTTTGCCTTTAGCCAGCAGAAATAGTTGGCAACAGTACCTTTGTGACCTAAACAGTTTAAAAAAAAAGAGAGTTAGAAAAAGTCGTCATTGTTAAAATAACATCCTTTTTCTCTTATATGTATAAAGATTAATTAAACTCTTGTTTTAAGAGAAAAGTTGTGATTAAAGTCAAACATATAAAGTTATTTGCAGCACCCACGTAGTAGCATGCTTCGAAACATTACAATGAAAATGTAAATTATTCTAAAAGTGCAATAGTTCCTCCCTTTAATTTTCCTCTATTAAAAGCACATTTCAGGCTGTTTATTTTCTGTTGTGTAGATATTGATGTATCTGGTTTGCTCCTTCTAGGTAAAATGTTCAAGTCATTGGACTTGCCACTGATTGTGGAGTTTATGCTAATGTTCTACAAAGACAAGCCTATTGATTGGCTGTTGGACCACATCATGTGGGTGAAGGTGTGCAACCCAGAAAAAGATGCGGTAAGTATAAATCACACCTGCTTTTAAACTTCTTAAATGGTTCTGTTTGTGCGCATTAATTAAATGGGTCTATCTGCTAAACTGGGAGCTTTTTGTGTTCCTCATTAACATATCGTGAAAATGACTGACACTAACTTTTGCGTACAGGCATGCTTTACAAAATTACAGACTATTTTATTTAGTTTCTTTATATTTAAACAAGGATGCATGAGGATGCTGATGTTAAACATTGGTAATTACCCAAACCCCTTACCTGGCTTAAGCTATGAGCATACACAGGAAATGCAATATTCAAACTTTGAATATTTTTCAATTTATAAAATTGTTGTAACTCATTAATTATTTGGAAAAATTTGAAAGAATCACTTAATTTTTCTATTTTGTTATTTTTAAATTATTTTTATATTATAACTAATTACTCGGCCTACATAACCTATTTCGTAAAATTCTGGTCATGTATGTATTCTAGAATCTGGGACTCTTCCAGTGATATATAGTTTGTCATGGTTAGATAAGAAATATTGCAAAATATCAAAATAAATGTAGATGTCCCAAGTTTATAAATTAATTTTTACGTGGAACTTTTTACTTTTGGAACAGGCCTCATTCACCCTGAAGTCTGTGATTCTCACTGCTCATTTATCGAACCCTTACAAATTCTAATGTATTCTATGTATTTTATATCCAAATTTACTCCTCAAACCATTGCTATAGTTACAAATATGTTAAGGGTTCCAATGTCAGGATACCTTTAAAATTCTTTACACTTCTAGACTTTGCAGTGTATATGAATGACCCAAATGTGTTCAAATGTGGGATTCTTTACATTCTGCAGAAACACTGCGACAGGCAGAAGGCAAACCTACGCATTCGATTCAAACCATCCCTCTTCCAACACGTTGGAACACACTCTTCCCTCGCTGGAAAGATCCAGAAACTCAAGGTTATCTATTTGATTGTTTGAATGTATTTATTTGTTTATATATATCTGAAAGCCTCCAGGGCACAGCAGGTGAGCTGCCTTAAGACTATTCTTTTCTCACACAGAAGGGATCTGATAGCAAACCATATCCTAATAAATCAGCATGTACCTTCGCTCAGTCTGTGTTTCCTCCAAATGAAGAGCACTGGTGATTGCCATGGTGATGAGCATTCACATGACCCGCCCATTCTGTGTCGTACTGATTTTGTTCTCCGCTGGCTAGCCAATGACTACATCTGACGGCCTGTTTCACTGTGTTTTTTGTCTGTGTTAGCCATAATTCCTGCTTGAATTACCAGTTAATCACTTTTTTATTTATGTTCCTCAAATTAACCCATAGGGTGCTTTTACACTGGAGCTTTAGGTGTGTTTGACATTCGATTTCAGATACACCTGTTTTATGAACTTGGCAGCGCTCCAAGAAACCAAACCCCAGTCTGATAAAAAGGGGGTCTGAGATATAAAGGTGGAGTGTGATTTGGTAATTTGATGTGAACTGCTCTATCTAAACCAGAGTTCGATTCCACCCCTCTTGTGAAGGCAATTTATTATGAGACCAGCTGCATTGATAAATGCATTACTGTGATAAGTGTGACTGGAAACATGGTAGGAATTATGCCATCAACATGGATTCACTACTGTAGGAGAGATTGCCTACTGTACTTATGTATTTCAGTCCTAGTAAACTGAATCCCAGACCTTCTTTTCATGTCTTTTCAGGACTTCTTTAAACCACTTTCACACTAACCAGGTGGAAGTTAATTTGAGGGAAAAGCAGTGCTTTTGGAAGGAAGGAATGATTTTACAACATAGGGACAGCTGTACTTTATATAAATTCAATCATTTTATAAATAAAATAAATTGTTTGTACACAATATATATTGAAATTGTTTATGTTTATTTAGATTAGCATCGTTTTAAAAATGTAGATTCTGCAGCAAGAGCAAAACAATAAATCTAGACATAAAATGTGATCTTCATATGACAAAAGGAAAGAGTTTGTTTGGTATTTTTATTACAACACTGTTACTTTACTGTGTAGTTATTTACACTGTTCATCCCATTTTGTTTTGTCAGGACAAGGACTTTGGAAAGCAGACACTACATAAAGGTCATGCTAACCCTCTAGCTGAAGTCACCACCAGTCTAAAAACGTACCAACACTTTACGTTAGAGAAGGCCTATCTGGGAGAGGACTTCTTCTGGGCCTTCACACCTGTGGCTGGAGACTTTATACGCATCCGATTCTTTACGCCTGTTCGTGTAGAGAGGTACATAAAGATAAACCAATAATCATGACAAAGACTGTCAGATGACAGTTAATGAACACCAATTTAAATCTAGTTGTCATGTTTTTAGTTGTCTAGTTGACAACTAAAACATAGCTACCAGCTTAAGGTAGATTTCCAAAGAGCTTTATGCTTTTTAGGGCAGTGCACCATTATCTTACCAACATGCTAAAGTCAAAATCCATTGGCACCAAACATCAAAAGTCGAGTCACTTTACAGGAAGTGTGCCTACAAGAAGAGAACTAATTGTTTAGAATGTGATTTGTATCAAGTCAAATAAGAGTTCCTTTCTTTTACAATGCTGCCTTACATTTACATTTATCTAAAGAGACTTACAGTGCATTAAAATAAGATTGTGTGTTCGCTCGAATCAATTCTAGGACCTTGCCATTGCTAGCAGCATGCTTAACCAATAGAGCATCAGGAACTGCTTGCTTTGGAAGATAGAGTGGAAACTCTCTGGTTTTAGAACAGAGTTTCTGTCTCTCTCTCAGAGCACTGCCTCGTCTGGTCTTCAGCTGTAGCTCTGAGTGGGGTAATGCATCAATCATCCATCCATTTTAACCCTAATGGAAAGTTCATGCATATTTCAGGCTTAATTGAGAGCTAATAGTGCTCAGACTGAACAGAATCGTTTGGTGATCCCTCACCAGCTTTGTTCGTGCTGTAGAAGTCACGGTTTAACAAGCACAGGTGTCCATTTCCAGAACAGCAGCACTACACATGTAATTATAAAGAAAAATCTACTGCTGTCCCTGTCTGCTCATGTTTCTGTGCTCTTTAGAGGAGAAGGAAGAGTCAACATGAAGCTCATTTACAATATATAGTGGCTTCAGCTAAATGTATGTGTGTTCACTAATGTGTGTTCACTACTGTGTGTGTGCGCACTTGGATGGGTTAAATGCAGAGCACAATTTCCAAGTATGGGTCACCATACTTGGCCTCACGTCCTTTCCTTTCCCATGTATATTGGTGCCATTACATTAACAAAATATCAACTTAAGTGGCATCTGCAAGCAAATGATGTAAGCAAATAATGGCTCAACTTTAAACCAGCTTATATCTAGGTGATTTTAGTTGAAGTCTGTTCTATTGGGCTCATATAGAGCCTAAAGTATTTTTAATATTAAAGAAGTCTCAAAATTTAAGTTTAAATGTCATGTAGTACAAGCTCTTGTTTATAAAGTTTCAGATTTCCTTTACAGGTCTCAGGTTTAAAATTTCAGGTTTGATTTTCTATAAGATAAAAAATATCATGCAAATCTTTTGGCCCTATTATTATGTGGGGATGTGGTATAGGGATTGAACATGGTTATTGTGAATAGTAATTAGCTTAATGACATCATCCATTTGTATTCTACCCAGACACAGGTGGTACATTTCACCAACACAAAACATTAGATGTTATTGTAACTATTTAATTTTGTACTGTATGGACTATAAAATTATGTATGAGAAAACATCGTTTTGCAGTTCTGCACTTTTTGCAGTTTTTTAGCGATGTGTGTAAATTCCTCATAGAATTTACATGATTGATGGTTTGGATGGTGTGTGTGTATATGTGTGTGTGCAGGTATTTCTTCCGCAGTGGAAACATCGAGCACCCTGGAGACAAGCTTTTCAACACTACAGTGGAGGTTCTTCCTTTCGATGTGAGTTCTTGTCATGGTGTGCAGATAAACACTAAGATTGTGTCTGCCGGAGGATCTTTACAGTCTGAGTGTAATGTTCCCAATGGGCAGGGGCAGCCTCTATAAACAGCCCACAGATCTGTGCTAAATCAGGACCTTAATACAGACTGTTTAAAATGTACTTGCAGTTACAAACAGTCATGGCAGAAAACATTTTTAAGAAGGTGTCAAGAGCTGTTTATCTCTTTCTCGACTTAGACCCTAGTTTTCAGTGTGAAATTGTCAGGAGAAAAGAATATGGGAGCTAGAGGGTATCAACTCCTGTTGAGACAATATTGGATGTAAAATTCATAGATTTAAAGAAGAAATGTCAGTTTCAGGTAGTATTAGAGGAGAAAGTTTGGTTCACCTAGTAAGAACAAGAACCGCCAGATAGAACTGATAAGAGACAGATAGAGACTATATGATGGAGGTATAAAAATCTAAAGTAAATAAATAAGGATCAAACATCCATTTCGTAACAGACATACACATTTATTATAGCACTTGTGTCAGTGAAACAACACAATACAGCCAATAAAATACAGAAATATCAGTAAGTATTGGTAACCTAAATACTATAGAAAAAAGTTAAATATTTGATTAAAAAACTTTGATTAAAAAACTAGTAGCCTAAACAGGTGGATAATAATTAAATTGTTTAAGCTTACCTTGTCGTTTCATTTACCGGTTTACAGGAAGACTTCAGCGGGGTTGTGATGTTTTCAGCCACACTGAATAAGTGATGGCAGTGATTTTTGTCCATTCAAAAGTAACAAGTGCTGATTATTTAAAAAAAAAAAGTTTTTAATGCACATTTAACTGCATAGCCAACTGTATGGCAGTCAGGCTGTGAGTCAGGCAGTGACAGTCAGTCACAAAATGTAATTGATAAACAAAACTCCAGGGAAAGTCAGAACCAACTGGCTTTGTTCTCTTACTTCTACTTTATCACACCATCACTCATGAAAAACATATCAAAAGTGAGAATTTGAGGGAAGTTGGAAGAAAGCAAAGCAAGCAGTGAAGATAAAGATATACTTAAGTTTTATGAGCTAATGGAAGTGTACACAGTAATAAAATGTGACCTGCTGTGCGTGCGGTCTGTGCAGAGGAAACATTTTCTCCTGAGGGAGAGGAGAACAGGAGGGGTGGCACTGTGATTTAAGATTACAGCCGGAAACGGACGCTCACCGCAAGATTAATAGTGGGATTTTCTAAGAGCGAGAGCTCGGCTCCTCTTTAATATTGTTTATTCTCCCCTCTTGCCGTTTTGAGCTCCTCCCTGCTGGATTGTTATATCTTTGTTTTCGCCTCATTTTCTCCTTTGTAAAGCTCCCTTTAGGGATGTTTATGGATTTTTTGCCGAATAGAGAAAATGATCAAGGAATGCCCTGGGGGGCAGGAGAATTTGTGGTTTGATTTTTCGCTGTTAATGCAGTTAGAGCAGGTTACTGGGGTTCTGTCCTTCATGTGATCTTATTTGTCATCACTTGGGTCATATCGAGAGTCTTTTATCCACCCTGAAACCTTGTAAGAACTGTTTCTAAAGCAGTTTGTTGGTTGCCAGTATTTTTCAGAAATTTACTTTTGAGGCAGTATTCACCCCCTTTATGAGGACATTTTTTATTAAAGCACATTGTGTGCCAACCATTTGTGTCAAACATTTTGCAATTAATTATTATAAATTCCCTTACTGAGCAATTATGGCTGTTATCAACAAATCAACAAAGAATATAAAAGTAGCTTTAAATAATTCACAGGATATCATAACAGATTAAATGCTCTGATAGAACACATTTTAATAATTGAACACATAATTGTGCAGTTGCTGTGTTAGGATGTGCGGCTTTCTGCTGCTCATGCTGAGTCACATATTTTGATGTAATGGCTATTTCAAGGTTTAGAAATGTGTTTTACATCACTTTATTAGATACAAATCCAACAACATTCTGAGGCAATATCTCACAGCTATATAAATCGCAACTTGAACAGAATATGTAATTTATCAAATATGATATACAAATTGTATTTGTAAAATAAAGGAACCTAATAATAGACAGAGGAACTAATAATAAAGACATTTTCACTTTTGAAATATCTGGGCATTTCTTGCACCTTTGTTAATTTCTGCCCCTGACAGTAATACAGACATTGTATGTTCACAGAATACATAGGGTTGTTTGTTGACGGGAACAATCGCAGTGAGTGTGTTGTGTGAATGTTCTTGCTGTGAGGGGTTTCTCACTGTAAATGTCAGGCTGTTTCTCTTTTGAAACATGCCATTACAGTTCTCTTTTGTGATCAGAATATAAATGCAATAAATCACAAAAATAGTTGCTGAGAAAATGTGACATTTTATTTCATATTTTAAAAAAATACACCCAAAAATGAGAAATACTCATAATTTACTCAGTCTCATACCATCCTAGGTATATATGACTTTCTTTCATCAGACAAACACAATCAGAGTTATATTAACTTTAAAAAATTATATTAAAATTATATTTTTAGGGGCAGCCGTGGCCTAATGGTTAGAGAGACTTGTAGGTTGCAGGTTCGAGTCTCAGGTCCGGCAGGGATTGTAGGTGGAGATTGTGAATTACCAGCATTCTCTCCACCCTCAATACTACGACTGAGGTGAGACCCTTGAGCAAGGCACCGAACCCCCAACTGCTCCCCGGGCGCCGCAGCAATGGCTGCCCACTGCTCCGGGTGTGTGTTCACGGTGTGTGTGTGTTCAGTACTGTGTGTGTGCGCACTTGGATGGGTTAAATGCAGAGCACAATTTCCGAGTATGGGTCACCATACTTGACCTCACGTCACGTCCTCCTTATTAAATAATATCCTGACTTTTATCAGCTTTGTAATGACATTAAATAGTGGTCAAGATTTTTAAGCTTTTTCTGGTTAAGAGAGGTGTGCTATGACTTTTATAAGCAATCAGGTGTATGATGTTTTTGAGGCGTAGGAAAAAGGGGACGAAAAATTCCATAGATTTAACAATGAGACAAGTGGGTGGCCTCTTTAGACTCAGACTGGCAAATTATTACCATGGAAACTATCCAGCCATGCCCTAGTAACCATTTAGAACACTGTAGCAACCGACATGAATTAGCTATATCTCAGCACCAGAACAACAGAGTCATGAGAGTTGTCTCTTTTGATTCACACAAACATCTGCCTATTGGTTTTACACTGTTAACTGTATATATGCACCCTAACAACCATTTACTGTACTCTAGCAACCGTGTAATACAATAAATAAGCCATATCACAGCATTAGAACATTGTAGAGACATGTGGGTGGGCTTATTTGCCTTGGGCTGTCAGTGGGCTTTAGGTATTGCCCTTTGTGGTCAGACAACTTTCTGACCACATCCTAACAACCATTTTAATCACCCTAGCACTCTCATAACATCTTGAATAAGCCATATTTTAGTATATCTATCATGCTAAATCATGCTAGCATCATGTTAAGTCATGCTAGCATCATCCTAAATCATGTTAGCATCATGTTAAAATATGTTAACATCATTACATATTCCTGAGTTTCGCCACAACAAGCACCACTCACATTTTCTTCAGAAAATGTACAGTCATGGCCAAAAATATTGGCACCCTTGCAATTCTGTCAGAAAATGCAACCCTTCTCTCAGAAAATTGTTGCAGTTGCAAATGTTTTGGTACGCACATATTTTTTGTTTGCATTGGAACAACACAAAAACAGAGAAAGGAAAAAAGTAAAGGACAAAATTATTGGCACCCTTAACTTAATATCTAATAACACCCCCTTTGGATTCAGATTTGAAGGATGCCTTCTCCCAATTGCTGTTTTAAGATGTCTCCACAGGTGTTCTATGGGATTCAGATCTGGACTCATTGCTGGCCATTTCAGAACTCTCCAGCCCTTTGTTTGTAACTATTTCTGAGTGCTTTTTGAAGTGTGTTTTGGGTCATTGTCTTGACCCTTCCGTCCATGTCCAGAGAGGTTGGCTACAGTGCCATGGGGTGTAAACCTCTTGATGATATTGTGCACAGTGGACACAGGAACATTAAGATCTCTGGAGATGGACTTGTAGCCTTAAGATTGTTCATGTTTTTCCATCATTTTTTCTCTCAAATCCACAGACAACTCTTTAGACTTCTTTCTTTTCTCAATGCTTAGTGTGACACAACACAAAGGTTGAGTCAACTTTTCTCCATTTTAACTGGTTGCAAGTGTGATTAGTATATTGCCCCCACCCGTTACTTGCCACAGGTGTGTCTAAATACAAATTACAGGAGCATCACATGCTTAAAAACCAATTATTTCTTACAGTTTTGAAAAGGTGCCAATAATTTTGTCCAGGGCATTTTTTGGGTTCTGTGTGAAAATGTGTCAGATTTTACTTTTCTTCTCTGTTTTTTTGTGTTGTTCAAGTGCAAACAAAAACAATAAGCGCGTGAATACCAAAACGTTTGAAATTGGAACAATTTTCTCAGCGAAGTGTTGCATTTACTGACAGAATTGCAAGGGTGTCGATATTTTTGGCCATGACTGTACCTGTCTAGTTATTAGTATTATTAGTTGCAGATTAATTTGTTACTGCTCTGTACTGTGAGTACAATTCAAATGATTTACATGATAGATGGAATCCAGAATCCATATTGTGCCAGCTACAATGAGAAATATAATACTGTACTTAATTTGTTTGAAAATTATGCATTTGAAGTTACTGGGTGAAAAATACAGTTTTTGTTATCACTATGTAATTGTAATCAGCAATGCATTTATCACATTTATTAATCTTATGTTTATTATTATACCTTTTCACGTTTCAAGTTTTATACATTACAACATAACATTATCATTATGTATTGTTAATTGTTTAATTTAGTATATATTAAATTAAAACTAACCAATATTAATAAAGTTTTTTTAACAAATTTTCTATTATTTAGTATCACAAGCACGTTCAAATAGCACAGGAACTAAGGAAATCAAACCACTGCTCTCAATTTACTTAAATAAGTCAACGATCGGATTGCCCAAAACAGTTAGAAACACTTTTTTTAACAAATTAATTTCCATGTATATTATATATTTATGGAAGTGTTATATAAAACAAATCATTCTAATGCCTAAATTCTATTAAATCTTAAATCTGTAGCGAACTGTTTTTATGGTCAACACAGAAAGATGTGTAACTGTAAACCAAACAATTTACATTATAAATACATTTAATTTTAATTAAATGTATAAACATTTAGACTGCTGAAGCAAAATAACACATTTATGAAAGAAAACAATTAATGGTTTTCATGTGTCTGCCTGCAGAACAGATTATATCAATTACACTAGTTGTTAAAGGAAACTGTTTAATATGTGCAGTTTCAACACTTGTTTCCCTGTTTATCAGAATATTCAGTCCGAGAAAGAAGCACTGAAGGAGGGACGAGAGAAGACGCCAAGGTACCAGCGCACAGAAGATGGCTTCATCAGAATAGGTGAGTAAATACAGATGCTACAGCGGCTTTGAGCTTTATCCTAAATAAAGCAGCATGATTCAGCCCCTCAATAACAGTCATGTTTTTATGAGGCGTGATAGCTGATAGGTTAAGCTAAACCTGGTTGTCAGTCTGCTTTGAGAGTGCTTAATACAGTCACATTCACACAAAGTTAGGTTAACAAAACTGATAACTGCATTTTGTGAAACTGCAGTTGCAAAACTGACTTCCTTCAGTTTTCAGGACAGTTTTCTAGGCGTTATTCGGAGCGATCAGAAAAATAGAAGGGGGTTTGAGTTTGGTTATTCATTCATACTATCCGTGTTCAAGCCACCACTATAAGCTGTTGAATAATTTGGGAAATTAAAGAGTCACACCTGTTAATAAATACACTTATCAATCACAAACACTGATTCAGCATAATTATTCAGTGTTTCACAATGATTTTATGTCTGCTTGTGATGTATTGTTGTTTGTAATTGTCATATTTTATATGATGTTTTTCTGTCTGATTCACCATCTTTTAATCCACTTGCTGATATAGATGAGTCTATTAAAACGTCCCCCACATAACATTCTCCTAAGAGATAACCAATGCCGCCTACTTCTGAAGCTGTCATTAAAAACACAACAAGAATTCAGCTCACACAAAAAGTTATATGTAAATCATTCACCTTTCAAACAGTTGAGTACAGTCTACTTTATCTGATATAATAATAGTCAGACAGACACTGACAATACAGACAGACACTGATCATAATTGCTCATTATGATCAGACGGTTTTGGAACATTTTTACTGCAAACAGTAAATGCATAAATCATTAATATTAATATTATTATTATTATTATTAATTATATATTATTAACTAGCAGCCATCTGACATATGCAAGGTTCACTGCTGATAAACATTCCTATTATAATACTTTATAATATTAAAAAAAGTTAAAATTTAAATTAAAAATGTAATATAAAAAGTTACACTTAAATAAGAAGAACAGAACAGAAGTTTGGTCTCATCTCAGCCAATTACATATGTATAAAATGTATAAAATTATAGTACTGCAATATTTGCATGGTGTCTATCATTTTTATACAAATTCCTTTTTGCAATCAAAGGCATATTATAGTCCCTCGGGGCCCAAGGCACCAGCCTCTCTGAAGGCCCTTCCTGTTGCAAAGCAGAATGTCCAAATAATGAGAAATAGAGTTGCAATTGCAGAATGGAAGAAAAAAAAAAGTTGCAGTTATGCAATTGAACACCCTGTAATATACGTAATATAATACAGAGAGATATATACGCTGTAAAAAATTTGATCATGTTATAGTAATATCTTTGTTTCTATCTATATACTATATCATAATTTCGGGAGGGTGAAGGGCAGAGCAGGAGGAACGGCTGACCGGCGTGATGGAGAGCAGATGTAGCTGGAAGCCAACTTACGAGAAGGCACCCGGGGGGGTGGTCTTTGGTAGAGAGCCGTACCCGTTGACCGCAGGTGTAGATATGATGAGGGGTTTGATGTTGATCTGCGACTGCTTTTCTGCATCGTGAGGTCTGGGCCAAGACCCGCCTAGCCTTCTTTCAGGTGTGGTGCCAGTGGGTTCTTGTGCGGGAAACAGGGGAGGCTGGTAGCCGAGGGAAAACTCAAAAGGGGACAGACCAGAAGCAGAAGCAGGTAGAATTACACGCGTACTCAGTCGACGAGAGCTGGTGGCTCCAGAAACTCGGATTCTGGGATGATAGGCAGCGGAGGGCTCTCCCGAGATCCTGGTTGACTCGTTCGCACAGCCCATTGGTTTGCAGGTGAAAACCAGATGACAGACACGACGTGGCCCCGATCTGCCAGCAAAACTCTTTCCAGAACCCGAAAAAGAAATGCGTACCCCTGTCGAAGACAACGTCAGTCGGCAACCCGTGTAGCCGGACGTGGTCGAACAAAATCTGAGAAGTTTCTCAGGCTGAGGGTAGTTTAGACTTGGAGAAGCGGTCAACTACAGTCAGGATGACAGTGTTACCTTCGGATGGCGGTAGCCCAGTGATAAAGTCAAGGGCAATGTGAGACAAGGGGCATGAGGGAATGGGAAGGGGACGTAGCAAACCTATGCGCAGAGCATTAGAGGTCTTGTTCTGGCCAGCCTCACTCGCCGCTTGATCCCCCACGAGAGAGACCCTACCACCACCCTTCATTTAAGGATGTCTTCGGCCAGTGTCACCTTGGGGGTGTTGAAGGCTGTCTTCCACTCATCCCCCTCCCGGATATGAATCAGATGATAGGCGTTGCAGAGGTCTAATTTGGTAAAGACCCGAGCTCCCTACAACAACTCAAAGGCAGAAGACATGGGCGGTAGGGGGTACCCTGGGCCCAGGCATGACAAGAGACAAGATGGACTCCATGCCAGGACAGACCTTCCCGACCAATCAAAGTGAGAGTTGTGTTGGAGTAACCAGGGATGCCCCAAAGTTATGGCAATACTAGGTGAAGACTTGGCGTGTGTGATGGTGACCAGGGGTGATTCGCGGGGACCAGGTGGGGAGTGCTTCAGTGAGCGGCACTAAAGGAATGCCCAGCCTGGCAGCAAAATGGACGTCCATAAAATTGTCTTCTGCCCCGGAGTCCACCAACGCCCGCGCTGGAGCAGAGACCCCCGGAAACGAAACACAAGACTCTAAGACAAACCAAGAAGACTGGAGAGAAACTGTCTCCGCACTACTGACAGAGTCCTTACAAAAAGTGGATTGAACTTATCACTTCACAAATTGTAACTTGGAACCACTTTGATTTTACTTTAGAATTTAAAACAGCAATTAAACTTAAGTTTTTTAATTATAGTGGGATGAAATTGTTACAGTCTATTGCAAATTAGACAGCAATGCACATCAAAGCTGCTGTAATGTGTTCAGTTGGGAACTATTAATGCTGGGATGGGCCAAGAACACAAAATAGATTTAAACATTTCATGCTGTTTGTTTTTCCACTGGCAAATGAACTTTGTTAATATCTTTGTATGTCTATATCAACTTTACATCTGCAGTGGCTAGTTTTCAGGTGTCAGGTGGAGGTCCTTTATGGTCAGAGGCCTAGGGGCCTAGGGTGACACTATGATAGATAAATGTATGTATGTTTGTATTTGGTAAGAGATTTCACAAGATTTCACAAAATCTTGAGAGCTGCAGTCATATATTAGAGTAAGCACTCTCTCTTTCAATGGTCTCACAGTGAGAATGATAATCTAATAATGCTTTGTTTTTTCACACAATTAAAATGTGAAGACTTGGCAAAGCCTCATATGTTCACTCAAAAGACTTATTCTGAAACTATTTATAGAGAGATTCTCTGCAGAGCTGAAGGCATTGTCTTACAGTACTGTGTTCCTGCTATTTCACAGGGAAGTTTGAGAATGGTATAGCGGAGGGGGAGGTGGATGCTTCCTTTGGTCCACTGGAGGCTGTGCGGCTCTCAGTACTGACAGACTCTCCTGTGTGGGTGATTCTCAGCGAGGTACAGTACACCACGACCATTCACCATCTGCTCCTTGCTCACTAGAGACCAGTGACTAATCAAGACTTAGATTCACTTAGTAACCAGTATGCTATTTATTTAAAGGTTAAGATGCTTTATGCCTCGGATTTATTTTACTTAATACCTACTTCACTAGTACTTTCCTAAGCAATCTGGCATAGGGTTATTGCCTTAAGAAAATCTAATAAACATATTTTGAAGGAGGGTCTGAGGCATATCCAGACCAGAATAGCATTATAGATATGAGGATGGGTCTTATTAGTAACCAGTATTCAGCCACCCAGAACATCACAGCAGCCATATAACAGCACACTGAAAAAGACTCCAAACACGTTAGAGATAACAATGTCCCACAGCACCCTCAGCAACAAAGCATTTCACATGGACAAGCCCCATGTAAATTGTCCTAAGAATGCAATTGTAATTTTTAGTTTTATGCTTTAATTAATGTTCTTAGTAAGGCATATCAGTGATACACTTTTGACTCTTTTGTGTTTTTACAGATTTTCATCAAGAAAGCTGAGTGATGGATGTTGAGCTATACCTCATGACTTCACTGGGCTCACTGCTGCAGCATGGAGTCTGCTCAGTGCCTCCATATCCAGTCCAGCCATGAGTTTCTTTAGCTTGGTCCAATAGTGCAAACTGCTGGTGACAAGCTGTCATAGCAGGGTAAAGAATGCCAGCCACTGGCTGATTCTGAGCAGTCACACAAAGACAAACAGCTTGTGCATCATGAGACGCTGCACAGTGGCTGGCAGATGATTGACTGACTGATGCTGTTTTTTGTAAACTGTATTTATATGTATATATGCCCATGGTTCAGTTCATGTTCTTACACTGGTATATTGTCAAGGGCTTCCTGGATGGTCGTTTGCCCATTTGGCGATAAACTTTGACATTCAAGAAATGCTGCTTTTGGAATGAAAGACTCTTCTTAATTTCTTACTCAAGATACAATTTTCCAAGTTCAATTTGTGTTGTTAATTAGTTAACAAATAATTTTGTTCAGGCTATTCGTGTATATTTATTGTATTTATTACGATACATTAAAAAGTACACACAGGCATGGGCTCAAGTATGTTTGTTTGTGCACACGCCTAGCGTGTGTTCCAAAGTCAGTCCAAAAGATTAGTTTAAATGAAACTAGACTATGCTGCAAATATTTCTTCTGAAAACAAAAATGGATGGATTTTTCTTGTGATAATTAAAATCAGATCAATAACCACAAACAAAAAGGAAGCCTTCAGAACATTTTTTATTTTTTTTATGATTGTCTTTATTTACTTTCAACAAAATGTCAGAAAAGTGTCTGTTGTTTTGCTTTCTCTCTGGTAGTGCTTTGCCTTAATGTGATGCTGGGCAATAATTGGTTGCAGCATATTGTCTTAGAGCTTGCAAAGTAAACGGAAGCAAATCTTCGTGGGCTATATAAATTGAGAGACAGCTAGACAAACATCCTACCAGGACCTTGTATGCTATGTCTGTAGAATTAATGCACTGGTGCTTAGAGTCTCTATTATCTCCCTGGTAATAGAACTAATGTGACTATTGATGTTCATTGACCAATACACTGATTTCCTTGCCTTAAAATCATTCTGCATTTTGTATGAGTTTAGTTTAGTGCAATAAGCTGGAGAACAGTGCATTTGATCAAAAGCTGGAGCAAAGTTCCTTTCAAACACTGAAAGAGAAACTTGGTGTGACGGTGCCGTTTTAAAAAATCAGTCTTTCTAACCTACAGTGAGAGGATTAGCTACCTGCCTCCGATCAGTCTTCTACTGTCCCCTTCTGTTTCCTTATCAATAAATGATCAAACCTTTAGTCAAATGAAGATGTAATGTAATACCCCTGTCAATTGACCTTAATAAATCTAAAATCCAAATTTAAATGTCTAAATGTTGTTAGGCTCCTGTGCAGACAGTGTTGCAGTGTATTTTGTGCTGGAGTATTGTTTCTGTACTGCCTTTGAAGTTTGTATATGAGCCAGTGTCTATCACCATAACACTTTCGAAATGAACAGGCAAATAATATCTTGTTATTATGGCTGCAGCAATTATTTCTGTTGCTAATACTTTAAAGAAAACCCTAACCATGAGCATTAAACGTCAGTGCATATAAAGGATAACTCAGATCTTGTGACATTTAGAAGAGCTGAGGTAATACTTTCCTAAGTGAGCCTTTATATGATTTTCATATGTGGTTCTAATATTAAAGGTGGCATCTGAGCCATATCTAAAGACCAGAATATCTCAAAGACTGTTTATTACGACAGGGGTGACTTAAAGTAATTGAGTCTAAAACTAAAATAAAGTAGCGGATAGAAGTAGTGGATTACTGGAACATAGCTTGCACTTGTAACAATAGAACTATATATATATATATATATATATATGGGAACATAAACAAAAAACAATCCCTTTATTTTTTTTATTTACTAAACATTACATCATTTCATTTCATTAAACAACCAAAACAGAAATCTTGTGGTATTGGTTTATTCCTCATCCAACAGTATAAGCCAACAGAGAATATAAAGTTTGTCATGTCGTGTGAATTCTGGGTAAATGATTTGTTTCAGCACCATATTGGGAATATCACGTTGCCTTTTTGCTAGTGAGTTTAGGGCAGTATTTTAATTTTTGTCATGATTATTAAAAAATGTCACCACTGTAGATCATTCCTGCTGTATCGGGAACAGTTGCAGTAACTCGTCTCATTGTCCAGGGAGAAAACTGGACAATATAATACATATTTTTCACCTTTTCTACATGTTAAAATGCCTAGGGAAGCAGGCTGAGGAGGTGACGAGAACACACCAAATAGCAAATTGTTTGAAGTCATCACTGATTAAACCGACTGCTTTTCACTTAATAAAATCACATTGCTGAGTTTATTAACTTTGTGTGTATGACTGTCACTTGGCTTTTGATTAGTAGAACTTGCAAACAGCCACTACAAAACTGTTCACAACGTTTTAGAGATTTGATTTTGGTTGTCATTTGTTGAAATAATATTTGTTGTGTAACAGTGTTAATGACGTGGCATAATGTAGGTTCACATTCTCTATAGTTTGGAATCCCATGTAAATTCAATTAAATTACAATACAAAAAATACATATATACACAAAATATACACAATACAAATACCTAAACATTACACAATGAAAAAGAAGGAAAGAGAATTGGAGACAAAGAAATAACAAAACTAGGGATGCTCCGATCGATCAGCCGAAGATCGGTATTGGACGATAATCACATTTTATGACTCGATCGGTACTCGTTAAACTTGGCCGATCTTAGGAACCGATCACAATTGATGACGTCAATGCATGAGGACGTACACGATGAGTGGGGACGTAAATGTTTTTGTCTCATATTAAGTATCCTGATGCGCATAGTGTTATGCATAAACCCCATTGTAAAGGCATATTAAATGTTCACTATATAATAAATTCTTCTTTGTGATTATTTAGTACTCTGTTAAAACAATAGTTACATTATACAGATATATTACTGTAAAAAATAACAAATATATAACAAAAGCAACATTTATAGTATTACTTTATCTGAAAAAAAGTTCATGGTGATCAGACAGCTTATATATCAGTTATATAAACTTGAAGCATCAGAATCGGCATTGGTATCGGCCGATCACCATGACAAAAAATCGGTACTTGGTATCGGTGGCAAAAATCC
>JAZGTJ010001879.1:0-48638 GCA_036877575.1 Botia almorhae
TGTGTCTGTGTCTCTGTGTGTGTGGACTAATGGTCGCTGTATTGCACGTTTACATCTCATTGAGGCAACAGCCTGTCAAATCTGGAGACGATCAAGTGCTGTGCTCCTATCAGTCACAGGTGGTCATGGTCTCCGATGACCTTGGAAACATGTACGTTTATAAATGTGGGTTGGGAAGGACAAATGGCTTTTCACACTGTCTCAGTACATCTGGAGAGAGCAGATTTCCTGTATCTTTCTTTTTTTGAGCTCAGGGACACTGCACCAGCATTGTCCACACACACACACGCTCCAACCTACAGTTCCTATCCTTTGTCAAACTTGTCAAGACACTTGAGTATCCGGCCTTCTTTATCGGCAAACCTGAGGGCAGCTATGACAGGCCTGAGGAAACACCAGAGACCAGCTTGAGAGTAAATTTAGCCCTGACCTGACAGCCTGTCTCTTTGTCTGCCTGACAGGAGCTCGACGCATCACTCTGGGCACCATTGATTACGATTCCGAGCTCATTGTGGCTTCTGTGTCACTTGAAGTGATATTACTCTAATATTTCCCCTTTCAACCGTCTTTTACAACCTCTGTCCCCTAACTGACAGAAACATGAACACAGGTTTAGCGATTTTTGCCGGAGCCAAATATTGACAGTTCCGTTTAAAATTAAATGGTGGCTTAGTTAAAAACAGAAATTGCTTTAAATTATGAGCTAGAAATGAATGGTAATTTCTCATCCTATTCATATTGGTTTCTCTTGATGTTGTCAACAAGTTACTGTATCTTGTACTTAAAGAAACTTTTCAACAGCAGCTTCGAGTGTGGTTTGAGGACACATTCTGCTTTTTTTTCTCACTTTTGCAATGAACACAGGAGTTTTGATATGTGGTGTCACGTTGTAGAATGTGAAATCGAAACCTTTTCACTTCATCAAGATTTAGTGTATTTTTTAATTTCTGCATATAGGTGGGAGTTTAAGGGCCGTTGCAGCACAGGGGAATATTGCAGCACTGTTAAAGGCCAAAATGTAACAAAAGATTTTGTTTCAGTCAATAATGTCCTGATGTAAATGTCTAAGACCTCCAGCTCATAGACATTTCAATGCAGTTAAAGTAACAGATTCTTTACTATTAATTAATCTGTTCGCCTGTATCCGCCACCATTGCACATTTTCCAGTAAGAGGTTTCATTACTTTTTCCACATAATCATGACCTTTGTAGCTCAGCTTAGCACATTTGCCTCTGCTTAGCTTGAAAATGACAAAGCACAGGCCCTGAAGATGACAAATATATATATATATATATATTCTCTTTGCACTCATTATTCACCTTTTATTCATTTACAGTTGTTACTTTTCTGTCCGTTATAACATTCTGTTTTCTTCTTTTTAATGATGTAGCACAGACAAACAAAGCTGTCATTATATCAGAGTGTATGTGGTAAATAAAGCTGTGAGCTTTAACTGTGCAGACAGTGAGTGGCTGTGCACTTTAGCTGTGCAGACTGTTGAATGTGCCCTTAATGCCATGTGGCAGCACAACCTCTAACAGCCCCTCACATTGTGCATGTGTGTCTGAATGAAGAGACCAAGAAACTTCTACATTAGAACACAGAGTCTCTCTTTCAGAACAAGAATGAGCTATCATTAACTCGCCTTTATAGCAATAAAATGAGAGACTGCAATTGAGGTGGCCATTCCATTACAATTAATAAAGATCTCAGAGGTGTACATTTTAAACTAACAAATAGACTTTCCTCACAAGTCTGTATCTCACTAATGAATCACTAGTGATGTGCAGACACATTAAAAATAAATGCTTTAGCACAATGTCTTGCGCTATCCTGTTTGATTTAGAATCATTTTTATTTTGTTATTTTTTGTAACACTACATTAAACAGTACTTTAATGGCATTTATTAATCTTGGTTAAAGGTAATTTCTGCATGTGTGCACATTTTTTTGACATTTTAGGAGGTATAAATTACCATTAAAATATATATTACGAATTAACATGAATTAAAAATGACCAATGGCATATTTATTAATTAACAGATTAATACTGTAAAAAAGTTGTTGTTAATTTTTAGTTTGTATCACCTATATGCCGTAACTATATTTTATTGTGTTTCTGTGTCTGCATATATGACATTATTGGCAAATGCCTTATGTCACCCAGACAAGTTTGTGGTCTATAGTGTCAGTTTGTTGTTCACAATAGAGATGTCACTGTTTTCAGTTGTAATGGATTATCACATGTCATCACTGGTGTCATTTGTTTCATCATAGATGACTTTAAAACAGGCACCAAAACATTTGCCCACCTAATCCCAGTTTTGTCAACATTCTTTACTCAGCAGCATTTATATACGTCCGCTGTAATGCCAGAAACAGTTGAATGAACAATTGACAGAAATGTGCCATACATTAAATGATGATCCAGAGGTTCCTTTGCATTTATTCAGTGTTTGCAGGCAGAAATTGGACACTGAAATCATAATATATTCAAACCCGCAGATTTTTTTTGCAATAAAAAAACAATTCTCTTGTTTCACAGAAATCATCTGCCAACAAAACTGAGTGTAGGTGTGTTGTGGCAGGGATTTACGGATGCAGCTTATGTCAGCCGTCCTGTTAGGGAGATGATCGTGCATGTGAGTGTGTACGTGTGTGTCTGTGCGCATGCATGTGCATGCATGCGTGCGTGTAAGCGTGCATCTGAATGTCACCACCTGGCACAAATCACGAGGGCCCCACAGTTTGATAGACCCACAACAGGTGTGTGGAGGCACAGCAAACACCCTTGACTCCTGACAGGTGTTGAAGTTTGGGTTTCAGCCCAGACTGTGCTGCATTTGCTTGTGACACTCACATTAGTCACCGACTCGCTCGCTGGACTTCTGACTCTAATAGTCAGCTAGGTATACTAATCCCTCCCTGGACCATAAATGTTAATAGCTTACTAGGTACGGTAATCTCCAATGGTGACATTTGGTCTACCTTAATCTGAAGATGTATTAGAGGAGGTAGGGGACAGAGAGAAAATGATGATGATGGGGATGGAGGGATGGGTGGATAGATGGATGGCTGGTATTACAACAGTCATAGTGGGGTGCGGGCGAGTAAAATGTATCATTAGGCTTAACTCGCTACATCATACTCCTGTGCATGCTGGGGGGTCCAAATCCAGTCGGCTGTGGGGGGTCTAAATCTGAGGCTCTCTGGTTTAAAACATAATATGCACTAAGAGTAAAAGATATTTGATGTTATGATGTTATTTTGATGATGCTGTACACAGTACAGCATGTACAGTTGCTTAATTGTCATAATGTGAAACATGAATGTTGTGGGAATATGACAGAAAGTTATGAAGTAGTATTTACATTTATGCATTTGGCAGATGTTTCTGTCCTAAGCAACTTGCAAGTTACTTTTAATCAGTGTGTGCTTCTTGTGAATCGAACCCATGACAGGTATTTCCAGGCAGCTGTTTCTAGGATTATGCCTAATGTGACTTTTTCCATCAAGCCACTTCAACCAAAACACTAAGATTTTATTCTCATTTAAAAGTAAAATATTTTTTCTTTACGAAAATAGAAGTAAACATTTAAAAAATGTTTTGACAGTAGGGTAGAATTACACAAAGCAAGTACCAGTACATAGAAATGTTGCAATTGTGCAGTCATGAAGTCTGATTTATTCATGGAAAGACACATGACATTTACAGGAAAGACTCTAAACAGGAACCTGGACAGGAAAAGATCTGTTACACCATATTACAGCAGTAATCAAAATGAAAGTGAATCAGACAGGGGCTAAGGTGTGCCTCCCACTTTACTGCGGTCCTAAGTGATGTCTCTTAAAGGATCAGGGGGTCACAGTCCTGCATACACTGTACCGTAAGATTCGGAATGAAGAGTCTGTGTTATGTTCAGGTTAACAGATTAATGATTACAAAATGTCTAAAAACTTCACATTTAAAGAGAACCTGAAGCTGTCTTGGAACATAAACTGCACTTGATGTTGGAATGTATCCTAAGCTTTTGACAAACATTGTGAAAATTGTTACACAATTGATTGCCCCTTAACACAAAGTCTTCTCCAAGACATGGGTGTAATCACATCATAGATCCTCGTCCAAAAGCACTAATCCTCCTTTATTTTGTAAGCTGATAGAGCAACCATATGCCCCTGCATATCACTCACTCAATTTTGGGTGAAACCAAGCCCTGACCTCCCCTCCCCAAAATAGTGTTATATTTCCAAGGTCTATTATTAATCTGTACTTTTCTCCCCAAGGATTAGGCCACAGCACTCCCCCACTCTTCTCTTGTCCACTTGGACTGGTATTATTTCCGTAGATGCACTCAGATTAGTGATGTGTTTATGTTGACAGCCGCTGTAGCTGGATTAGGTCATGCTTGTGGGACATGGGGGGGGGGGGTGCTTTATGTGTGTCTCTGTGTACATCAAGGGATGAGGGGTGAGGCCCCCATGTTGTCTGACCAACACCTAGAGCTTACCCATGCTAACTGACAATAGGTTGGCCAAGACCCTCGGCCCATTCAGACAGCTTTTGTCCTGAGACGTAGAGCTGCTCAGACACAAGGGGGTGGAGAGAGTACAGCTTGACGCAGAATGAGTGCTGAAAATTCAAACATGGGCCAGAGAAGCATTAAAGGTGTCAAATAAGTAGTTAAAAAACTTAGCAAAAAATCATAAAGTTGCCACAGTATTAATAATATTTAGCATTAATAATATGCAACATTAATACAATGTATATTTGGGGAAACAATAAGTTTGCATATGGCTTTATCCACTGTCTTGTTCTGGTAGATAAAGTGCATACAGAGATTGTGTATTTTGCAATGTTGCAAGACGGACTTAGGCAACAATGTGTATGCGTGTTTGTTGCTTTGTTTTGGGGGGTGACTAGGAGTGCACGTGGTTGCAGTATGGTCAACCTTTCCTCAGGTTTTGTTGACTCATTCTCTCAGTTCTCTTTTATATTTCCAAGAATTTGTTGATTTACACTCACTTTGCCTAGACTAAACCGTGTCACTCAAGTCTACTTAAAAGGCTAATGCCAGTTTTGATGTGGGAGTGCTTCCCTTTTCCCTCTCGCCCACAGGTATGTTCTGGGTACACAAGAGACTCGTGCTATAATAAGGCCTAACTAGTTCTTTAGTACTAAACAGATTCAGGCCCATCTGTGTTGTTTTCCAGGCTGAATGATCAATGATGGCAGTATCTGATGTCTTGTCAAACACGATTGGTGATGCAGCATGAGGTGAAGACAGGATTTTATTCTCTGCTCTGAAAGTAATAAACTCCCACAGACTGATGATGCAACAGGAAATGTCGAACAATTTTGTTCTCTGTAAATGCTGTGATCGTTTGATTTGTTCTCAAACCTCTTCAGTGGTTATTCTGTTTTCAGTCATTTCACATGTAAACATTCACTACTGCATAAGCTGACAGATTTGATTAATTCATAATTTTAAAAAATAGACTTTCCTTCTACCAAAACAGATATGTGGCTGAAAGTAATAATTAAATCCTAACAATTTAACAAAACTAAATTTAGGGCAAATGGTGGGAAAGAGCAGAAGAATCTTCTTATAAATGAGACAAAGGGATCATTTGGGAACAGAAGTATGTGGGTGAAATGTAAGAATATGAGGTCACGTTGGTTTTATTCAAGCAGGTTTCTATCATTGTGAATGGCAGTCGGAGAATCAGGAATTGAATATATGCCGTTTTATCCTCAGAATGTATTAGTGAGAAATCTCGCGAGGCGAGCTGATTCCAGTCAAAGTGAATGAGTAATACAGCAGAACTTCTGCTGCCAATTTACACAACACCACACACAGAACACAGAACGGTTAGCTGAGCACCGTCCTCCTCTATTCTACTCTATTCTTTCGTTTACTTCTCCAGAAAATAGGTCATAGTGTCTCAGGAAAAAATAATAATAAAATAATCGACACAAATACATTTTTAGGTGAGGGTTTTATTCTCTCGACTATGATCCAATTTCACGCCACACTCAGCAGCAGCGCAAACACGTATTCATAAAAGTAAAAATGCATGAAGATGGAAAAAGTAAAAGCAATGTATATTGTTCACCCATAAGATCAGACAGACATTAAAAAAAGACACAGAAAACGTGGGGAAAAAACGAAATGTTAATAAAGATGATTATTATAACGATAATAATAGTACTGCCTTATTATTGTTATTGTTTCATTTTTTTATTTATACGAATCATTCGGCAACTATTACGAGTAAACGCACAATGCTCAACCAATGTCTGAATATAAATAAAATGAATCGATTAATATTAACGCCTCCAGTGAAATCCAATTGGTCTTTAATGAATACATCAAACAGCACTGTCATTTTATTGGTCAATTAGTAATCCATACAAAACAAATGTAGGCTAAGAATTTAGGGAGGGTAAATGTCTTTACCCTGTACCAATCAGAGTGCATTAAACAGAGGGGCGCCGTTAATAACGGAGTGCTGCACTAAATTAAAGGCTTAGAATATTGAAGATAAGAAAATAAATTGTAATTATATTCGCCATTTGATTTAATTAAAATCAAGCCCTCTGAAACAAAGATTTGTTTACGATTTTACTGCATATAGGTGATTCCTTATCATCTACCGCAACGAATTCATCCTTACTGGTTTACAGCTAAAACATAACAAACATTTTTAAAAGCACTGTGACCGCCGGAGGCACAAATGTCTATGTTTACAATACAAACAGTCAATATTTAATACAGTCTCGTATATGACATGCGCGTGCAAATATGCAACATTCATCACGGCACAAAACAAGAAGTAACAATGAAACCAGAGGTGAACGAGAGTGAGCGCGTGCTGGGAGCGCGCATGCACCGCGCACAGGTGAGCTACCTGTCAGATCACCGAAGCAGCGTAGCTCCGAAAGCCTTAACTGCATCTCTTCTTGCACGGATCCCCTCTTCTTCTTACGCTGTCTGTGGTCTTGTAACGAGCCGTGACCGGTATTGTTCTGTTTCTCTTGCAGGGCATTTTTACAGCATCACCTTTTTAGCGTCCCACACCTGTACTGCAGGACGACAAACGAGTCAGTAGACGGGACCTGATGTGGCTCATCAGACGACCCAACAGTCCCTCGCGCCAGTGTTTCTCCATCTATCCCGCCGTGTAAAGATAGGTGGCGTGTGTGTCAGAGTCTCGAAGCGCAAAAGTAAAAGAGAGAGCGTAGAAATGTCATCTGAAGAGGCGGAACACGTCAGTGCGTCCTCAGGTTTGTTCCGTGTTGTGGCTCACAGAGATCAGTCCTAACCTGTCCATCAGGAATAACGGTCCCTCATTATAGAGCAGAGTCCTCCTCGGCGCTCCAAACATCTCTCTCTCTGGCGTTTTCCTCCCCTCTAACCGGCTATTTGGGGAATTTTCATATAGATTCGGGTAGGTGAGCCTGTTTCGTGTGTACTTGAGTCCTTGTGGATGTTTTTATACACCCTATTTGACTTTTTTAGCCCCTCATCCTGAATATGAAATTGCAATCAACTTGGCTTCAGCCGCTTACCGGCTCAGGTGAGAAAGGTGCGCGCTCCTCACGGAAGGTGACATACAGGCACCTTCACACAGGGCTGCTGATGATGATGTCGCTTGTTAAATTTATCAGTGCATGCTGAAGCTTCTCGTATAAACCCGTTAGACAACAACATCGTACTTTTCATACCTTTATCTTCTCGTTTAAGATGTTAGGTAGATCACCTATAGTTTAATCGTAAACGTTTAAACATTTAACGCGTCAGTATTTATCCTATGCCTTTATTGCATAAATTCGAAATAAGATAAAAAATAAATAAAATCACTCAGATTTTGACACCAGCATCCCGGTTGCTGTGAATTACACACGAATTTTCTCAAAACATATATCACGATCTAAACTGTGATGAAAGGGGATTTTGGACTTGTTTATTATCGTGCTTGTTATGATTTGATTATAATATGTGTTTATTATACAGTTTCACAGCACAGCTTCTCCGGCTTGGTACATACAACGCTGCACAGTTTTTATCGGTTTGATACAGTTAAAATAAAACTTGTACAGATTTAAAATATGACATTTTTATTTTAAACGATTATTCGAAAAAGTTTACACAAATGCCACAATGTTACTGAGGAGTTTCGTGACCATTACTCGTTTGATTATGAAAAGAAAAAAAGATTCATAAAGAAGTAAAAGGAAAACAACTTTAAGCGAACCGTCGTTAATTAAGTGTTTTAAAATATAAACTAACGGGATTTTAAAATGACTGATTTACTGACGCTTTTTAGCATTAAAAGTTAGACAGTGGAGAAATGAAGCAAACAATTACCTCAGATACACAAAGAAAGTAGCTCTCAAGACCTGATGCCTTCTATCAACTTAAACCAGTCAGAGAGAGAGAGAGAGAAAATAAAACTAATGGCGCTGTTGGTTTATGAGTTATAAAGCATATCTAGTAAACACAAGCTGCAGAAAACTTATTTGTTTTCTTCTTCATTCTGTGAAATGTTCTTTACACACCACACACATGCTTTATGGGAACTTGAAGGTGTCGGTGTGTCCGTCCCCCTTCATTCGCGCACTGACGCGGTGCTGTCCGATCACACACACACACACTTCAAAAGATCAGACGACGCGCAGGACGCTCACGGTCCCTCTAAACAAACCCTCCTGGATAACTTCATTCGGACTTCACAGTTTCTGTACCCACCAAAATATCTGCTCTTCTGTGACCGACACACATTCTTCTTCCTTCTCTGAGAGTCCAATTGTTGCCGTGTGTGTGTTGGTTGCTAGATCTTGGATGAAGGAGCGGAGCCCATGCGGACTGCTGCCATCTGACCCACTCTTATCAATGAAGCAGGAGATCATGGCGGAGGGTCCCCGGTGTAAGAGGAGAAAACAGGCCAACCCGAGGAGAAAGAACGGTAAGAATGTGTATTATGTCGAAAAACCGAACTCCGGCTTGTTCTTGCGTCTTCAGTCACACTTAGATTTGGTTAAGATTGTGCGATGTCATCTAAGCCCAATACAGAAGAGTGCGGAAAACTCAGCGACAGTACAAACTATACTGTTGTGTAATTATAAGTACAATAATTTAAGTTTTTTATTGTTGTGAGGATGTTTAAGAGTAAATGATATAAGACAGCAGTAGTGAGAGGGGGAGTAGCGGTACTGCCAGAGAGCGTCTATTATCTCACAGCACAAAACCGTTATGTGTGTGTGTGAGTGCGCGTCTTCTGCTGGACACAATAAGGATCTAAAATAGCTTTGTATATTTTGTATACAAAAGTTGTTTTAAGCATTGCGTGTGAATTGTTGTACTTTGTTCTGTATCAAGTATTTAGTTTGGATTTTAATGCTGTGGACTTCTGTCTTTGGTGAAGTTCTAAGGAAGTTAAGTACTGTTGTACGGTTACAGGTTATGGTGTTGGGACACTTTCCGTCAGTTTCATAATTTATAAATCAACACGTGTATTATGACTTATTGAACACACAGATATTGGTTTGTGACAAAGGCAGAACTGAAGTGAATTGAAGTGGAAAAATGTGTTGTGCGTTTGTTGCGATTCAAAGGATAAAGAATACGAGAAGAAAAGTCATGGTGTTACTGTAATGGCCCGAGGAGCATTTTAGACACAAAGAAAAACAAACAAATCTTCAAAACAACTTCGTCAAACTATTAGCCACACTGTCCTATTCTTCTTCTATTAAAATGTAAATTAAATAACAGAATAATATTACTATTAATCTGAACAGAGTATAACATTTGGTCAGTGTTTTACTAGACTTGTAATTATTTTGATCAATTGTTTTATCAGCCATTGTGAATGTAAATACGGCCCTGGTTATTTTTGAAAGTTGTAGCTAAACATATTCACAGTCTCTGTTATGTTTGACCTCAGTTCGTTATTAAATGCGAGCTATTGATTACATTAAAATCAATGTAGCCTGTCGATGGAGTATATGACACAGAATAAAGTCGATAGAGTTGAAACTCTGTTTTGAAATTGGGGCAAAAATTAGTGACGCGATCAATCAGTAATTCTCTTATTTGTCTCGTATGACTGAGACGGGCACAGAACACGTTCACAGCGGTGTGAATATTTTTAGTTGTTGTGTGAGAGCATTTACTCGGAATGAGGCCCGTACAAAAATAATAATTTCTAACTCATTTAACTTTTTGGCATCTGGGCGTTTTCCTTTAAACAGATAGAGAGTCTTTAGGAAGAAGAAGTTAAAAAATAGATATTTGTAACTAAAAAAGGGACGTAAGTTGCTGAAAATGCCCTACAGCGTCACCACAAGTCGTTATAATATATGTAGATAATTAAAATTATACTCCGCAGTCTATGGCGACAACTTTTGCATTTCAGTTTAATACGTTTCGTTTTAAATAGATTGGCAAAACCGCTCTTAACGCTACATACAGTATGATTAGACTACGTACAATTATTCTGCAGTATTTATTTCAAATGACCCTTTACAATTTGTTATTGAATCCGTTTGCGATTGTTTACTTTCACGCCTTTTAACGCTTATGCACATTTATCCAACTTCAAACCATACTGGATGTTAAAATGACACGTTCGTTAAATAACAAATTTATTTTTTAACTTTGTAGCTCAGACCACTTCGTTGGTCCTCTTCTCCTCAGACCGCGGCCCCACCCCGCTGTTTCGAGGGCCCAATGGGAGGTCACATTAGGCCCTATGTGAAACTCGATCCGCTCTCTGGCTGCAGTTGTGTTGTGGTTGTCATTTACCCTCCCACACCCCCAAACTCCCCCTCTTTTTCACAGCACGTCATATCCAGCTGTGAGGGCCAGCTTGACAAAACTGTCAGAGGCGCAAGGCTATAAAGTTGCAGCGTTCTATAGATTATCGTGGTTATGTTGTTGAGACGCTTTCTGTCATGACACATACAGCTGACTTTAAGCTTTTTGTGACGCATTAATGAAAACGTTTTGTAATTGCTCTGAGTCTTTGTGTTATTATGCATAGTTTCGTAAATCAAAACTATGATGTTAACGCTGTGTTTTACAGCCATTTGTGTTCACAATGTGAAAAAAATCACTGTGATTCATAATACTTTTTGGCTGGTTTAGTGACTGATGCTAGATCTATTAATACAAATGATCAGACCCCTTTGTGAGAATGACGATTGAGTCACTGCAGTTTCCAGATTAAATCACTTGTTTCTGTGAAAGGAACATTGTGCGATATTTGTTCAGATGGCATAAAGAGGCTAGCAGGTTCACCGAGACAAAGCACTAAGACAATGGCTTGTCATTGGGGCATCTCATTGGCATGCTCTTATAATCGGCAGTACCAGGGTGTCTAGTGTACTGTCTTTGGCACGTATCACACACAACCGGGCCATTGTTAATGCAGCTGCAGCAGATACCTTTCACCCTCCTTCTATAACCACTTCTTACTAAATCAGCCTTTTCAAAATAACATTTTCCATGTATTAATTCTTGCCATTATTTAATCGTACATTTACAAATAGAGGTCTCGCTCTCTAAAACACACACGCCAGTCTCAAGTAGCTCTCCAGTGGTACCATCATCTTTGCTGACCTGAATGCCTTTCATATCTGTTATGCCACCCCCTTTCCTTCTCTCTCTTTCTCTCTCTCTCTCTCTCTCTCTCTATTTTTTTTTCTCTCCCTCACTCCCTCTCTCCCTCCTCCACTACACACCCCCTCAGTAAACACCCCCGAGGGCAGAACAAAGAAAAGGAGCTCCTCTCCTCCTTCTTAATCACAATTCAGCCCTTTCACTGCCGCCAGGCCACTCTCTCGCTTTCAGCATCCCAAAGCCATAGATGAAAAGAGAGAGAAAAGAGAAAGGGAGAGCAGGCGAGTGAGTGAGAAGAGGTAGAAATTATGATAGGCCAAGGGAGAGAGCCAGAGGTATAGAGGTAGAGTGACATAACTTTAGTGCCTCTTTGCAGTTGTTAAACTCCCCTGGTTACACTGCCCACATCGGTCAACTGCCCCAACCGAGGGACAGGGTCCTCACTAATGGCTAGATAATGTTACTGGATGCCAGTCTGGAACTATAAAGAGCAGAGTAACAGAACAGGGAGGGACTATGAGAGACAGAAAGAGAGACACTGATAAGCTTAGTAAGAATTGAGTGAGAGAAAACAAGTTAGAGTGTGTGTATACAGGAGGGGGGGCGGAAAAGCAACAGATTGTTTTATGGACCCAAAAGAAATATCGCAAGTGTCTGAGACTAGTTGGATTCCATTTTTAAAGAGCTGCTACAGAGGTTAGGTGTTGGTTGTTTATGTTGTCACTTTGTAACAAGAGCACACGTTCACTTCTATGTTGTGCAGCACCCTCATTATAATATCCCAGTATTTTTTGAGGCTTTCCTCTAAAGTTGCCATACATCTGCTAGATTCAAGATAAGCTGTCGACCCAGATATAGAGATAAGAAAAACAAGGCGCTCGGTCTTTAGAGATCCACGGATTTGTATGGGTGGTGGGACAGATGCCACTCTCAGGACCAACACTTTCTAGCAGTCCATCGCTTTCACGAAGTGAGACAAAACATTCAGTCAGGGGCCAAACGCCTGTGCCTTTTCACTGACAGACAAGACATCCATTATTGTGTTAGCCTTTCATTCGCTTTTCCCCCTGTACCTCAATAGGTCAGGGATCACAAATGCAAATCCACAGGCATACCGAGAGAAAGAGAGAGAGGGTAGAATGTAAGAATACTCAAATGCACCATGTGATATGAATTCTTAATTTTATCTGTTTCGCTCCCTCCCCCCTCCACTTTTTTGTTTGTAAGAAAAGGAGATTATCTGTACACCTTCATTCAAGTCCCCTCCCCTTTCAACTGGGCCAAGCTGTGCAGGATTTAGGCCGATTTACTTCAGCAAACACCTATGGACACTAGGGAGGGGACGGACCCTGCTTGGAAAGAGGGGGTCCTTTGTTTGCTGGGGTGCAGAAGGCCTAATGCTTCACCGGGCGGCCGTATTATCGCATTAAGCTGTTTGCTGGTGGCCCATGGAGGCTGGTTAAAGCTAAAGCAGTCTGCTATCTACCAAAAACAAGGGAACATACATAAGTGAAGAGATGTGCCCCCATTGTGTGCCTCAAACTTCTTCTCTGGGCGTGAGAGATTAGATGGGTCTAGGTAGAGACTTAACTGTCTCGGGAGCATCCGCGCAAAGTACGCTCTGGTCAAAGTACATGCTGCTTCAAAGAGCTCCCACAGAATCTTTCAGAAGCTCCTAGTATTTTGGAATATTTGCTGAGAGATGATAGGATTCCTATATACTTTGTGGCAGGAAACTCTCTAACCATGGCATAACTACAGTGTTTTTATTCCAAGTTAAGCTATATTAAGCCCATCCCCCTGTTTTTTCCCCTTGTCTTTCTCCAAGCTAAGTGGAGAGGGAGAGAGCTTTATCTGACTCTGTTCTCCTAACATCTGTCACTGCTATGAGGGACAGGAGAACACCACCGGGGGCTTCGTTAGTCCTGTGTCACTTGTGACTAACCGGAATGGGCAATTCACAGTAGCGAGTCTGTTCTCTCCTCTGTTCTTTTGCTCTCCCACTCTCTACTAGATGATACAGCTTCAAATGCCATGGCTCTTGTTTTATGCAGTACATCCCTACGTTGGGTGTGGGCAGTTGGCCTAAGAGTGCCAAAACGCCCACACTGGCCATCGTGATTGAGATAGCATGTAATGTTTCCGTAGTCTGAGGTCGTACTTTGCAAGTTATCTGTTGTTTGTTCAAGGTGCTCGGCCGTGGACGTTTATATGTGTGGTTCAAGGTGACTGACAGGGTTTGTTGTATGTTTTCCCCCCCAACTAACCATGTGCACATTTTCTTCATGAGTGAGTGCAGAGTAGCGCTGTGACATTTTGTGGCGCCGAATTGCCGTTAGCCTAAACAGCGAGGATTTACCAAGGTCAATAATGAGGTATGTCACTGCAGGCAGCAGAAACAACAGTGCCGGTGATAATGAATGAGACTAAGGTTGAGCTCGGCTGGGATGTGCGTGTAGGGGGAGAACTGGGAATATAACTTCCTTTAAAAGTAGATTAGAATGAGATTCGGTGCTCTGTTGCTTTTGATAAAAGTTGTTTTTCAGGCATTTCAGCCCTCATTTTTTTACATTTACTTGACAATTTGGAGCCAGGCTTGATTATTTCCTGAAGTCTGACTTATGTTTGCCTACACATATGGATGCGCTCTCACAAAACCCACACGTACAGCGTACACACTCACATGGACATGTCCCGTTTGATTAGTGGAACACCTCCGGCAAGGTCACAGACACATGGAACAATCAATAACGGATCGGTGGATTAAGGTGTCATGACATCTGTGGGCCCAGACCTCCCATGTATGGGTGAATACCTCTTAAAGCCCGTTCTGTTGACAATGCTCCCGCCCTAATGCCAGATCTATATTACAGGCCAAAAGAGCCCGTGTCTGGGCTGCGGCCTTGCTGCCAATCACTCGCGTTTGAAAGTTTCCCCTCGCAGAGCTGCTAGGAAAACACAGTCTGCGTCTGTCGGCGCGTATCTTCCCTTCTCTGTGATGAGGGTGGAGATGTTGGCCTGTGATACGGTGGTTAAGTAATTGGAATAGATTGCTCTCAGAGATTAGCTTGAGTGTAATGGCCTCTTTCATTCTGACCCGCAGTCGCAGGCACTGCTCAGAGATCAGACTAAACATGCTCGTCTATGTTGGAAGGGCCAATAGCTGTAATTACATCAACCTTGTTATCTAAACACTTACTTATGCAGTCATCCATTTGCAACATAAAAATGAAAGTGAAAAGACAGGCATTGAGATTTTTCTCTGACACATGTGAATTCCAGAGTGTGATCTAGGGTTATCAAGGGTTGTATTCCCAGTATATGACTGGGATAGAGGGTCCGCAGGCACTGTCATAAGCAAATGTCAAACTGCTACCTCAGGTAATGAACACGGTTAAGGAATTAGTCCTGACAGAATTTCTTCCTCGCCTGTTATTTGACAGACAGACCTGCCGTGTCTTATCAGAGGTGAGGATTTGAAAGAAGTCACCAGGCTCAGCCTTTTCTGTTTTACTGCTTCTCCGAATGTCCACCAGCAGGACGCTCGTCTGAGATTACAGGGCATAACTTTTTTTGAGGGTTGCAGGTCTAGCAATTAAAGTAATGAGGAGACGCTGTGCTCACAGAAGCCAAGGCCTGAGTGTAGTGCTGACTCGATGCCTTTCAAGTCGATAACTCCTGGCCCACAACCTCAGGCAAGGCATGCCTGCTCCTTATCAGGGAGGATGTCCTGTGCTTTACATTCCTGGGCTAAATGATCCTCTTCCTTAGTGTAAGCGCTAGCACTCAGAAGGATTGGATCTGATGGCCCCGTCAAAGCAGTCTCTGGTCACTACAAATGAGACCTTAGCACAGACTAGCTCTCTTAGTCACTTTAACTGGTGTGGTTATTCTGACATGACAGAGAAACCAAGAATGATAAAGACTCAAACGTGTGTGAAAACAGAGTGAATTAGATTTGATTTAACAGAATATTTAAGATTAGTCTTATTTTAGATTAAAATTGGGAATTTAAAAAACAATGGAAGTTGTGCTGCTTCTAGGCTTTGGCTGAAAAGTTGTCAATTACCTGACAATAATGAGATACTTCATAAATAGGTCTGTTATAATCGATGCACAAGAAGCATTTTGATCCCTGAGGGTCTACTGTAACTGAATGATGTAAGGCTTTAATAGTATTCCAATTGGTAGGCAGCAGCGAGACTGAATTGCCATGTGTGCCACAGATCCAGATGGTACAACTGAACCCACCTTTTCAAGCTGGCAAAATCACAGGTCTTAATGCCATCAGCTTTTCAAGTTTTACAATGGGCCAGGCCTCGTTATTACCAGCGGCGGCCTCTTTGGTGAGACTGCCATAAAGAAAGTGTTCCTCAGCAATTAAAGCTAATGAAATATTCATGTGTGGCACCTTCCTCAGCCATCCTCGCAAATGAGCAAGCTATGCCACCCCCACCCTCCCCCACCCCTCCATATCCAACTCCCAGCTTTATTATGGTGGTAGCCTGGCATGTCTGCAATTAGTGCACTGTCTAGCAGCGCTGGCTGGGTATGGCGGGTAGTGATTGGAGAAGAGGGGAGGGGAGTGTTAGGGATGTTGAAGAGGTCATGTGATCCTTTGGAAGGTACACAGGAAATGGAGAAGGGGAAGGACCAAGCAAGAGCCATTTGTAACATGAGGGTGGCACCGCCCGCTGATTCACTTCACACACCAGCTTTTGTGCAAACAAGCAGGAAAGCAAGGATAGTGATACTTGTATAGAGGTTGGAGGTGTGAGACAGTTATAAAACGTGTGCAGGAGTATTTATTGATTGAGTGACATTATTTATAAATACAGTGTGATTTGATTTTTTTATTTTCTTTTTTACAACACCCTCCCTTTAGGAGAGACTCCTCTTGTGACATTGTATAAGATAACAAGAGGTCATTTTATTTAAACCACACAGTGTTTTTTAAACCACAGTTTTTTATCGATCCACTAGTTGATCTTTCACACACACAGAAACTTTCTTTCTTTGCTCACACATAGTGACAGATGGACACAAATAGCCGTAACAATGTAGGTTTGTTAAACCAAAGACAAAAGCGGCAGGAAACTCTGAATAATTGTTGATTTAACTGACCAAACTTTTACCTGTGAACTCTCAGCTTTGTCAGTTGTTATGGCAATCTGCTGAGAACAACTTGAGGCTTGATTGAAATTCTTTTATCGCAGCGAATCATGGTGGTTGAATCCTAAAATCACATTTGCATTAACCAAAGACTTTACCCATCTCCACATCAACCTGGAGAGGCCTTTGTCACTTTATGAGGTTTTCACTCCGCCAGTGACCCTTTTGCATGTCAATGAGGAGCCGTACTCTCTCCTCCCTCATTCCCACGCAATGAAGTCCTATCCGTGGTGCACCTTTCCCTGGAGCTCTGTGAGAAGTCCCGTGCATCCTCCAAACAGGCCGGCCCTGCCGTGTTTACTGTGGGATTAGGGGGGTGAAGGGGGTGGCTGCGGGAGGGTCTGGGGGCAGCTGAGGAAGAGGTAGCCATGGGAAGGGCCCCCCAAAGGCATGGAATGCCGGTGAGGTCAGCAGGGGTTGGTGCGGGGGGAACCAAAGAAGCTCTCCGGGGATGGAGCAGGTGCTTTTGTGTAGTCCGTCAGGCATCAAAGACGTGACGAGGCTGAAAAGGTTAGTGCTGGCGCTGCAAAGCGAGACACCCCCCAACACACACACTTTTTTTTGGCTTCGTACTTGTGAGAGTGGGTGCAGGAGTGAAAGTGAAGGCTGGCTCCCATGCTCTGGTGTTCAGAGGTCACTTTTTGTACCTGAATGGGCTCCAAAGGAAGAGAGGTCCATGGCAAATGCTCAAAGTAAAGTTTTCCGCTCCGTAACGGGGTATTTGCAGGCCTGTCATCACAAATGCACTTCATTCTGGCACATAGATGGTTCATTTGGACACATAGATGGTTTA
Organism: Botia almorhae; assembly: GCA_036877575.1. Classification (NCBI taxonomy): domain Eukaryota; kingdom Metazoa; phylum Chordata; class Actinopteri; order Cypriniformes; family Botiidae; genus Botia; species Botia almorhae. The sequence continues at coordinate 17,591 of JAZGTJ010001879.1, forward strand.
TTTGGATACATAAAGGGTCTGTAAGTCTTATGAATCTGTAATATAATGTTAAGTTCGTCATATTCTTAGTCTGGTAATTGAAAAACATTGGTCATATAATATATTTGTTAAATTTAAGGCAGTTAATCAATTTTCATCGGCTTTGAAATTTTAGAATGTTTATTTGTATGTTTAGGTTAACAAACCAGAGTATTATTCTAATGTTACCAACAAAGACCTTAGTAAGATTCTGGGACTAAATAAAGTCAATCGTATTTAATTGACAAAAGAAACAGAATAACTTTTCTCTTTTCTTTTTTGGGCCCTGTCACTGCTCTGACATGGCTTTGGGTCAAAAAGCCCAGTCAGGCATAATGCTGAGGAGTCTTTACAGCCTAGCGACAAATTGTCTTGCCTCTCTCTGCACTTGACGTCTCAGCCTCACCCAATCAGTGCACCTCATGTCTTTTTTTCCCCTCTGTTAGGATGGGCAAACAGGAGGAGGAGGTGAGGTGAGGAAATGGGGGGGCGGTGGGTTTCAGTTGTTGCAGGTTGCGTCATGGGACCCGCGGTGTCCCCTTTTGTGCAGCACGTCAAATGTGGTTAACATGCGGCCATTTATCTGCAAAGCCCCCTGGGTGTACAATGGCCTGGCTGTGTGTGTGTGTATGCAGAGGGGGAGGAAATGGTAGAGCGGTGGGCTTAGCATCGGAGCATTCCTATTCTCTTTCCCTGTCGCTGTCACCTCCCCTCCTCCCCTCATTTCTCCTCTTGGCTGCACACAACCCCTCAGTCATTGTTTCGTTCTTTTTATTTTTCTCCCCCGGGGTGCTGTGTGGAGCGACTGGGTCAGGCGGCATCTGACAAGGTGCTTCAGAATGTTGTGTGCTCCCGTGAGACGGATTGTTCCTCACAAATGCTGTGTAAATTGTCAACCCTGCAGTAACCAGGGCAAGAAAAAGAAGGTGTGCTTTAATTCCCAACAGCAGTTAGCGTATTGCAGATTACATTCTGCAGAGTCAGAACCAAAAGATGTACCCTTGGTCGCTTAGTCATTCTTTAAGAGCATTTCGTATGTGCAAAGTAAAAAGGTAAAAAGGAAATGGGAGGTCTTTCAAGGTCCTTAGAAACAACATAACAAAATAAAAGCCAACGAGACAGTTATGGCTCTTTCGATCGCCTAGTTTGTTTTGCCTGAGCTAAGCCGCCTTTTCAGTAGTTTTGTGCCAATAGAAGTGGCATGCATGCATTTCACAGGTAACAAGATTAGTCAGACCGTTGATTGACTCATTTGCCAAGGGAGCCGCCGCACAGAAGCTCAACGTGAAATTTGTTAATTTTATTTCTTCAGACTAGATACAGTCAAACAGAAACTAATGGCGTCACTTCCAAAAACAGACTTTGCTGTTTGTGTCTCCCCTAGAGAGAGCAGATGCAATAGGGTCAAAGGACAGTCTAATGATACAAGTGGTGTGTGTGTGTATGTGTGTGTTTTTCTATACAAGACTCTCTTTGCATTGGTATGTGGTTGCGGGCGTATAGACAGTCTGATGAGAGAGACGCCTAAAACAGTACATCAATAACAGACAGTTCGTCATAATCTTAAAAACCGTTTACTTAAGTCACACTTGACAGAATGGTGCATTACAGTAGAAGCGAAATAGGTGGAACTGAATTGCTTTTTGCTGAGATATTTGTTATTGAAAAGCCAGTTTATTTAGGGAACGGCTGAACAAGTCACTGCTTCAGACATTTTAGTTGTACATGTTGTTTTCCTTAGAATGGGTGGTTACTGTCCCTGGAGGCGAAGAGCTCGGAGAAGCCACAGAGAGCACTACCATTTTCATTTTCCATGTTCTCCCTAAAAATACACCAAAGTACATCCCTGCATTTTTGCGGCGAGAGACGTGAACCAAGTCCTATTGGATAGATTTTCATTCTTCCGTGCCATGTAACGTAAGGGGCAGCTGATGTGTTGGGGACCAGCAAATAATTTCCTATCTCATCTAATTCAAGGAAGAGTGGTTTACATTAGCAGCGCCAACAAAAACCATCAGCCAAAAATGTTCCAAGAACCTCCCAACTGACCGTGAATGTTATCTATAAATTTGTCCTCACAAGTTATTTACCCTTGTTCACTTGTTGCTGGTTTTTACCTTCGTTTTCTTTTCTTTTAGTCAACGGTTGAGCACACTGTCAACAACAAGTTTGCATCACATAAACAGTTCCCAAGCCAGTCCCGCACTTATTTCCCATGACTGGCTTTCTCATTGCGATTTAGAGTTGACTAACACAACGAAGTCTGAGGTGAACAGGAGGCATATATTCTTGTAGCTGTTTGGTTAAATATTTGCTGGAAAGCAGCTTCTTTGGTCAAAAGATGTGGCTTTACGGTTTGAGATAGTTACTCACTCATAATGTTTCTCAACATAGGAAGTGGCATAAAACAGTCATACCACATTAGACAACTGCAGTTGAATGTTTGAGAGAAACGGCGCACTCCAGCTGTCTGTTGCTACCCGACTGACGGCCATCGGCAGAGAGCTGTTGACACACGGCCATCTGTAAACATTTAAAAAGATGAGTTTGCTTACAGACTCTCCTTTTTAATTAAAGGCCCGGGATGGCGCCCACCCTTTTCCACAGGTTATGTGATAACTGCACCTCTCTGTGAAGAATGAGAAGGTCTGCTGACGTCTTCTCCAAAACACTTGAGCAAGGGTGGAGATTCAGCAGTGTCCTAAATTAGGCACTCTGACACGAGCCATTACAGTGCGCTGGGAACTTCCTGTTGCATTGATTCAAACAGAGCCATTTTAAAACAGGGCTGAAATGAGCGAATTGGATGATATATGTGTGACCTTTAAAAATGCCATGTTTTACAATTGGTTGGCTTTCTGTGATCAAGCAAAAATAGATGTATTTTTGCTGAGGTTGTCATAAATATGTGTGTGTTACATGAGGGTAGAGTCATTTGTTTATGGCTGTCAGTGCAGAAACAGAGGAACAACTCTGTCTGTTTTTGTCTGGCAACCAAGTACACAAGGAGAGGCAAACAAACAAATCAACAAATAAACAATGGTGGGGTGAGACAGATGATGGGATGGGAGGGGGGTGAAGGGAATGGGCAGTCAAGATACATTGAGAAATACTTCTAGGACACCATGTCAACCAGTTCACCTGAAACTAATGCCCCAGCAGACTCTCCCTTACGCAGGGCCCTAATGAGTATGAGGTTGGCGTGGGAAAGAAGACGAGGAGGCACAAATAGGTGACCCACTAGGCCAGGGTGGGGGTCATACCTCTTGTTTAAGGGGGTCTTTTGTTTGCATGTCTGAGACATGGGAATTAGGGAGACCGTGGTGTTGTGCGTTATGCCTGGATTGTTTTGAACAGCGTGAGGGACAGCATATTACTTACGGATTAACAGTGTAATTATATACTTTATATGATGTGTATTATCAATAAAGGACATTTTTTTCCAGTTTTATATTTTTACGTTGTTAGTGCATTAGATGTTTTTGTTTGTGTGTTTCGTATATTAAATGACTGGCTTCAGGAAACATAGTAAAATATATATTTTAAATCAAATTTGCTTTTATGCCGAATAAGGTGCAAATAAAAGTGATTTGTTAAGAGTCTGAATTAGTTCATATTGACCAAACCAATCACATTCTGTAATCCCTTTCGAATGAAAATCTAGGTTAAATGCAAATTGATTCAAGCAATACCAGACAGTAATTACCATGTTAGTCGTGTATACGTGCAGTAGACCAGAAGGTCATTCATTAAGATCTGGTTATGTCTACAGTTACTATTCAAACCAATTGAAGGAAAAGTAATTATTTTTCTAACCCTCCCTGCAGCAAGAGCAAAAACTGTCAGGAAATGTTTTTGATGTATGATAAGAGAGAGGGGGAAACTTGTTATGTTTTTGGTAACTGAGCCTGTCAGATTGAGACCATAAGTGATATTAATTAAACAGGTCTGACAGTAATGTGGCTTTGAATATGATGAACCCAAAGACTGGAATATCAGACAATATACAACAGCAAAAAACTGTTGTAAATAATATGAAAATACAAAACTAAAATAAATCACATATATGAATATTACTGCCCAAAGCCACAAAAGCTATGTTTTAAACATGATCAAAACAGTCTGCCATTGGTATGCTATACTTCTAAGTTAAATCTGCATATACTAACATTTTCTCTCTCTTTCTCTTTCTCTCTCTCTCTGTGCTGATGGCCACCTCATCTGTTCACCGACACAGGTAAGAACATCTTCATATGCACACATATCTAACGCATTCTGAACGGCACTCTTTGTTATGTCCTTATTTGTCTTCTGGTTAAAGAAGCCTGTAAGAAGCCCTCAAGAAACCTGTAGACTTCCTCTTTTCTCTCAAAGTGTTTAAAAAGTGTTATTATAAACGCTTCCTCTGGTGCACAGTAACAAAGTCACAATTGCGATACGGTTCAGCTAATTATTTGACTCATCCCTGATAAGCAGCCTTGCATGTTCCTCCGTACCGCTTGAAGTCTGCACCGCATTTACAGCTGTTCAAAAGAGATGATTATCTGCACTTGTGTGAAGCTCTTTTATCTATTATTAGATCTCAACTAGATACAAGTCCACCATGTTTCTGGCCTGGCAACGTGACAACTGACTTAAAGGAAATTGTTTATTATTCATTTCGGGTCTATTTAAGCCACGCTCAGGTTTTAGCCAAAGATATATACATAAATCATCCTCAAAAGATGTATAAATAAATAAATAATGCAACAAAAACAAACACGGTTTTGATTACGAGCAGTGGCTGTTCTTTCTCCTGAGTTCTTACAAGTGGATATCTGTCCTTTTGTATATATGTAATGTGACGCTATGAAACCTGAAGTTGCTCTTTACTGCAACTAACTAAATGATTAATATTAAACTGTTCTAATAAAAGCTGCATCCTTTCACGGGCCCCTTTAAGCGAGGCAACAATATCTCTCTCCACCTGGGGAAATGAATAAATCCCGTTTCCCAACTGTGCAAAATCTGTTCTTTAATGTGGAGCGCAGCTCCTAGCCGGCATCATGTGGGTGGGCCTGTGTTCTTCCCACTAAAATTCTAGGATACTTTTTTCTTTTTTGCCTGGCTGAGAAATGCATTCCCTTGCCAAGATGGAAGAAGACTTCAGAACCAATGAAAAGGTGTCCCCAAGGAAGCTGGTAATGATTTGCAAAATATAACCCAGAACTTAGAGCGGATATGGAAATTTAAAGAAAACAGTTAGTTTGATTTGGTGAGGTTGTAGATTTTTTCCCCCCTTCAAACGGAATTTTGTTTTCTCCCTTTGAATGCTGTAAACATTTATTTTAGAATGGTTAAGTTAAGTCTTGAGAGTTTAAAATCAGATTTGAGCTGTATCAGAAATGAACATTAGTGTCGTTTTGAAGATGTTTATCTTCACTTTTTGTGTATACGTGGTGCATATCTTTGAGGGCCTGACAGTTCCACACCTATACCACAAAAGCTGACAGAGATAGCTATTTTGAAAAGTGACACAGCTGATACAACCGAACTAAGCTACAGTGTGAAGAACTGGTGTGTCTTCCTAAGAATGTGGTAAAGTGGTACTTTGCAGTTGCTACCTTACCTATTTCTACTTCATCTGACCCTCACATATTATTTTTGTTAGTGTAACATATTCGATTACAGGTAGGTCGATTATAATACAATTTTTGCCCATTTAATTTCAATGTGACCACGCAAAGCACATTTTTTTAGGTTGCTTGACAAAATGTTTTTTTAACAGTGTGCATGTGTTGAGTGTTCAACAGACCTCATGTAGGATTGTGGCTAAAGGAAAACATGACCAATGCTTTGGAGGAGTATAAATGTGGAAATTCGCAGATTGTGTGTTGTGTGTGTGAGGATGGGTGGGTGAGGTACAGAGAGCGTTTCAGATTAAAGCTGTAACTCATTCTGCCTTTCAGCAACACTTCTATTTCAGATACGATAATGTCCCAACACAGATCCCTATTTCTGCCGCACTATCAGGGCTCTTAAACGCGACTAGTGCTCTTAAGACTATTCTAAGCAAAACAGCTAGAGCGTTTCGAGAACTCCCGTTTTAAGTGGCAAATTGTTTTATTACAATAGAACCAGCCAATTGCTAATTGGAGCCTATAGTCAAATTAACCGAGGACTGATTGGTAAAGAAAGAGAGAAGAGAGAGAGAAGGGTCCTTCATGCACTTGCTTTAGAGTGCACCATGAGTGGTTGCGACAGTGTCTCCATGCTTTGGGATTGAAAGAGCAGTGGTGGCCAAGGTCCCAGTCTACGGCTTTGGATAGTTGCGCTTGGTTTCCATTTTCAAAGTGTTTATACCCCTGCTGACCTCACTGGTAGGTGAAGGTGTTTTAGGCAGGAAGAGAATTTGAGGTGTAATCTGTTAGTATTGGAAGTTTTCGTTTTGGAAATGGGCTTTTAATCTCACATTTACACAGTACTGTAACACTCCCTCACTAGCAGTTTCTTCAAGAAAGTATCTTTGGAGTGAGATAGTGGGGGGGTTGCTGGTCTAAAGGAGGAAAGATGCCAGCATGACTCAGGAATGAGATGTGGTGGGTTGACATTTCAGTCCCACCTTCTGTAGATGTCGCCCCCCGCTCCAGCTTATTCCGACATCTGGAGTTGATCAAGCGGTCACTTCCTAGTGCTTTTAACCACCCCCCACCCCTACGACTTAAAGGGGGTCGACAGCTGTTAAAACACCTGAGCACGCTTGCCAGAAACCCCTCTTTCCCCCACCTCCCCACTGAGGTGCACACATTACATGCTGGTGAGGAGAAAAAGAGCCACATGCTAACTCAGGTGGCCTGGCAACCTGACACCACCTGGGTTCCATGAGTCTAGACTAAAGTTCTGGCCTAATTTTCAGGGCATCTGAGTGTCCGTGGGGATTACAGCCCCCCAGCCCTCTCTACAGCAGGGAACTGTAGCCTATAGGCAGATTGTATCAGCAATTTAGGTCTTGTCGGCGGGTGATCTTTAAGGTTGTGGGACAAGCTGGAGTTCAGACAGCTGAACCGCTTTTGATCTTCTAGTCTCTCCCTGTAGCAGTCCAAAGATAGCTGTCACTCACACACACCTAAAAATAGAATGTATGGAAAACAATATGCATCAAAGACACCTTATGTAGTACACAGTCACAATTATGTGACCGGCTAAATGACAGTAAACACTGGATTCAAAGGGTGTTTTTAGTGTGAGAAGAAAACAATGGCTTGGTGCTGAGGTGATTCAAAAAGTAGTTCATGACCTAGCCGTTCTTTCTGTGACGACTGAATGTAACAGAATCAGTGTTAGCCTTTAGCATCCCTTGAGAGAGGGCATTATGGCTGCTGTATTGTTGGCTAACCTCCTGCCAACTGTGCAGGGAACAAAAGGCCGAGCGTTTATTACCAGACCCTGCTGTGTTAAAGGAAGCCCAGACCAGCCCTCCTTTCCTGGGGATGGCCTTCTTTTGGCTACGTTTTCATCAAGCAAATGTAACTCTTGCTAATAACCAGGTAGATAGCAAGTTCTTAGGAATGATGCGTCATTTGAGCTTGGCATGAGATAGATTACTGTTTAAAATGTGTAAATACTCACAGTGAGTCGGCGCATCATTATTGGCTCTCAGTTTCACATCATTTCTGTTGCACAGTTCAGGCATTAAGACATGATATGAGCACATTAACTTCTGGTCTGTATTTAAGTAAATGTAAAGTGCCGTTCTATGTTTCTGTTTTAAAGAGAGTTATTTTGAAAATTGTCTTATTTTAATGTATTTTATATAATAAATTTTGAAAAATATACGTAAAGGTTTTTATGCAAAAAAAAAACATTCCCGGAACATCATGCATTTTCTTTCTCCCCAAATGAATCCATTTAAGGCTTCACATTTAAATCAGGTTCTGCTTTTTAGCACAGTCATATGCTAGAACAGGAAGTGGCAAAAAAACAACTGTGGTAGTTATTGTTAAAACATGGCTAATTCGACGGCTTCTACTTCATACCATCACAGTTGTTTTCTTGCATATTCTCTCGCTGGCAATACATTTTTAGGTTTAGCGTAGTCTGTTTGTTGTTAAGTATGTGCTTGTTGCTCATTATACTGAAGCACTGTGTTCCAAAGAAAGACATGTTTATATTAAGCTGGACACAAAATGGCAGCTTGGAGCCAAGAGGTGAGCTTGCTTAGTTATCCCTGTCCATCCCTGGCCGCTAGAGTACATTTTTGGCGCTCGCCCTTGAAATCATCTCCACCTGGATGTTGTAGGCTCGGGTCCAAACACAATAAGGAAATAAAATACGAGTGTGAAAAGCTAGCAAGAATGGCTCTTCCCCCACTGGGACCTGCTGCACTCCACAATGCACTTCGATGACAGGAAAAGTTTATGGCGATTTGTTGAATCAAAAGAAGGGGAACAGGGAAAAATGCTATGAGCGTGAGCTGTCACATTCCACACTCATGACGGAGGCATGTGTAGTTTTCACTAGCTTAGTCCAGCTGCTACATGCTAGCCTGAGAACTAATCGTCAATGTTGGCCACTGGCCCACGGGGATGAAATCTGGGTTGTTGTTAAGTGGAAGTGAAAATTATTTCCACTGAAATTGATCATGATTATGTTCCCCGGTATGAGTGAGGAAAACTGTTGTGTGGAACATGTCAGAAGAGATTTTAGCTTGCACAGAGGGTCATAGCAGCATACAATATACTAAAAGCAAAGGTGTGTTTTTTTACTCCTGTTGAACTGTGTAGCTAACTGTTAAGCAACTCCTTTGCATTTCTATTTCAATCTACATCCTTGTTGTCATGGGATAGATTAGCCAGTTAGTCTTGCCCAATTAGCTTATTAAGGCTGTAAGGGACTTTAGGGATTGCAAGATACATTCTATGAGGAGACAGTATGTGTGGTTGGGGCTGATCTCATTGCAACCCATTTTGTTGTTGTGGTTCATTTGCCAGTTCAGAACATTATTCCTGAAAACGAAAGGTGGATGATTTACAGTTATCGTGCTGCTTGCAAAATATGACTCGCCAATGAAGCAACAGATTTTAATAGTCCCATTAAATGCATGTGGGTGTGGAGCAGGATAAAGATGTTGGGTTTTTTTCTTTGAGGGGGGGAGTAATGAAGACCAAATGACTACTCAGAAGTCATTTATTAGATTTTTTTTAACCTTCAGCCCACCGATTCACTTGGGTGGAAAGTTTTGCCCAGGGGGGTGCACGGCTGTCAGTTCCTCTTACCTCAGACAACCATCGCCATCGACGGTGTCGAATAGGAACAGTGGGACAAATTACCCGTGCTGTGCCCAGGGGGCAGGTGGCTTTTAGGGGTCGCTTTCTCAGGTCACATGTTGGAGACGTACATCTGTCACTCTGAAGGTAGCACTGGGGGACACACGGCTTGCCGTTCCCTGATGTGTAAATTGATTCAAATTGACAGACGGTGGTACCTTTTGCTTCGTTACTCCATGTGCCCTTTTTAACCAGGGGACAGGATCATAAAGCAGGGTTTGTTAGGGTAGTCTAAGCCTTTGTCCACTCATCAACATGACAAATCGTCTGTGTAGAGCTAGATGAGGTGTAACACAGTTCAATTGAGGATCAGTGTATTTGTGAATATATCAGCATGTAAATTAATTCTTTTAATCCCCTTATAAGACTTTTACATTATCTATCAGTATTGAGATATATAAATATATATATATATATATATATATATATATATACTGAAGAGCACAGAAAGATCTTTGCAAAGTAAAAAAAAAGTGTTAAATACGTGTGAAAATAGTCTTCTGTTTTTATTTTTTTACTTAAAGGTCATCTTAGTTTCTTGTAACTAGAGGCTCAAGGACAGGTATGAACAACAGACCAGTATCAGAATTCATGGTTCACTGGTCTAAACAAACCTTCTATCAGCTTGTTTATCTTCATCTCTAGTTCACCTTATCTTAAGCAAACATCAGAAAGCTCTAATTAGGTATTTTGTGACACCTACTGAGTCATTTACTGTAAATGGTAGTGATTATATCATGATAAATGCTAAGAACATTTAAACTGATTTTAATTTATTTACTCAATTTTCTTGCTTACGTTCTTATCTAATTTGTATTATTAAAAAGATGTTCTGACTACTAATGTGCTTTGTAAATAACCTTGATTGAGAAAATGTTCATATTGTTTTGTAAGAAACCGTAGATTTTTTGTGAAACGATAGCATAGGCTCTATCACTATATAATGCAGATACAGAAATGACACACATTCTACGTCTTCAGTTGTGGTTTTAACCACCATCAGATGACAATATACAGTTGTGATGTGTTGTACATGGCTTTAAAAAGGCCGACCCATTTAAAATGCAAGTGTGTGGGCACATCATGCAGTGGTGGTCGAACACCATGACTGGAGGTCAAATTTAGATAGCGAGAGGCTGCAAGTTATTGCTGGACAGTGATGTGGGTCGTGGAGCAGTGGGGGCCAATCATCCGGGGTCTGCTGAGCGACATAGTTTCACTACTGCAAAAGTTTGGCACAGGAAATGAACAAATAGGTGAAAAGACACAATAAGTGTTTTTTCTGTTTGAGAAAGAAAGGGAACCTGCAAAGCTGGTAAGCGGTTTTTGTCAACATTTGCATGCATGTTTGACCAGGGTGCGAGAGAAAGGCGATAGAAGCATGCAAACGGCCCCTGTGTGTGCGCGTGCGCGTGCGCATGTGTGTGCCTGAAAGAGTGTGCTGCACTGGAATGGGATCATTTTATCCCGTGGCTTTCGCGAATATTCATGAGGCTCTGGTGATATCTGTAGTGTTATTCATCATAGAATAATTGCATAAATCCTGTTCGGTGAGAAAACCCCAGATGCCCCACACATTTAATCTCAGATATTATATTGCTCCCTTGATCGGCTCAAACAACACTCTTACTGGACTATCCACAGCAATAGAGTAGAGCAGGAATGAAGGATTTCGCAACAATTTGTTTTTCTTATTTATATTACTGCATTATAAGATTGAAACAGCAATATATTATACACACACACACACATAAAACTCCCTCCGGTTACACCAGTCAAAAATGGAGAAGAGAATAGAACATACCAAACAAAATTATCATAGAAATGTCTATCCATTTATATTTCCCAACTTTTTAAACATGCCTAGATGTGAAGTCTGTGCTCGCAAATGTAGATTCAAAGATGAACTCGACTATCAGGGCATGCTTCTGTGCCAGCACGCATAAATTACATCACATTCAAACCAGTTAATATTGCGCTAGGGAAAAAATTCCATGCCCTGGACCAATGCAAGCCAATGGCAGAGATTACAATACAGAGTAAGGTCTGAATTGTGTTAGATGTGAAACAAAGGGTTCCCTGCAGTCAGTCTCTCAGGGGTGAAAGGTCAACTCAGCACATCTGACATACTGCACATTAAGATGTGTGGGCCAGGGAGCCTTGAGGTACTATTTGCCACCTGGCAAAGATCAAGCTGTGTGTGTGCGTGTTTTGGGGGCACCTAAATGTTTCTGCTAAAAGTGTAAATCAGGAACTACAATACAGCTAGAGAATGAAATAATAATGCACACAGTTTGCCTGTAAAGTCATTATTAAATGATGTATGAAGAAAGTGAAGCTGGTGTATTTTAGATTTGATCTAAAACATTAGGAATTAAACATGTTGCTTTCTTTTGTCAAAAAGGTTTTGAACATTTCCAGAGAGCACTCCCACCTAGGTCAATAAATAATTCAGGCTTTTTGGAAGTAGGCCTCGCATCCCCCCGAGAGGCTAGCGGGCTGCTAAAGCCAGAATGGCTTCATCGTTTCGAACATTTACACGGCTATACTCTATGCTGTTAGACTGAGGCTCATCTCTAAGACAACTTTGCAGGTTTCAAAAACGGTGAGATTTCAGAGGAGATGGTGATCCCCAAAGCATATTTTCTTGCAAATGAATGTGATTTAAAATGTGTAAAAGCAGAATTTGTTACAGTTTGAGTTGCAACGGATTTTGGCTGGTGCATCCGCTTGAATTACTGGAGAAGGCAAAAAGGGACAATACACCTCTCAAGCAAACACACACACACATATATTTGTTCTTTTGTCATGGATGGGACTTTCTATAGACCTCAGTTGTTTCTATACTGAGTTAATGATATTTTCTATCCACAAGCCCCAACCCCTAATCCAAACAAACCTTTTGTATTTTAGCATTTTTATGAAGACATTTGGTTAACTCCCCATAATTAGATTTCAGGTTGTTCTTCCTTATAAGTAGGCATAACCTGACACACACACAGAGCAGTTGATATCTTTGTGTTAGAGTCTTATCAGGGACGAACAGCTACATAGCTTTCTTTTTCCCTCCTTTTTGGCAAACGACACTGTTGCAGCAATATTACCGGTATGGTGAGGTGTTTTCCACCTCATACCCCAGTGTGTTTTGTTCACCTAAACTAACCCTACCAAAATATATTTGCAATTACATTAGCACATTATACACTATATGTTAACACATACACATAGCAATACAACATGTTCTCTTTATATTGCAGTACAGTATGATTTATGAATGCTGTGTGTAGAAGTAGTAGAAATAGCATTATTTCAGCAACAACAGCAAGATATACAGTAAATCCCAGGGGTGTGAAATGCTGATAATTGTGACGTTCATCAGCTGTAGATTTTCTTCTTCATTTTGCCTTGAGAAAATCGCACTCAATCAAGTAATACAGCCTCTCTGTCAAAAAATAGCTTGTTTCTCTGTGTAATCCATGGTAACACAGAATAGTTGGTAAACAAGCAGAGGTTCTAAGTATAACAGGCGAGCAGCTCTTTGTGTGTGTGAACGCACAGTACTTTGCATCAGTGGCCTGTATATCACATGCTTTGTGATAATCTATCACTACGTAATGTCAGCTAAAGCTTGCAATGATTTACAGACGATCTCATCACCAAAATACCTGAATGTTTTGCTTCCCTACAGTAGATCACGTGAAATATTAGATCAAATGTTCATGCACACCAGGTTATAGCATATTTTAATTGTTTGGTTTTTTTTGACACTCAGAAAATAAAAAGGGGATTGTGATACTTTACATATACCCATTTATCTATAACTGGAAAGAAGTCACTCCTCAAATAGAGGTCCTAGCTCCTGGAATGATATGATCACAGAAGAAACTGCAGTTTGTTGCGTGGATAAAAGACGTGCAGCTGCCATTTCAGTTAACGTCTGCTCAGCGCCCATCTCAAGGTGCTAAAGGCTGATTAAGTTCCTTTTATAAGTGCCTCTGGCTCAATTGCTGGGCCCCAGTGATCACACCTCTGAAAGTGGAACTTGCCACCCTTACCAGGTCACACCTTATCCCCTTCACGACTGATAAGAGCTGCACAAGGGCAGAAATGAGCTTGTGTTAGCAAATATGTGACAAACAAAGCAGCAATAGCCTCTTCAGCCACTAAGTCACGATGACATTTGCTTTACCAAAGAAAGTTGCGGTTTAATATGTGCAAACACATTCTATTTATCTGTTTGTATTTGAGAAATGTTAAGCAAAAAAGGGAAGTTATTAAATTCTTTTTTGTTTAGCTCATGAAGCGTAGATGCCTCAAAATATCGTTTCGACGGCGCTCAAAGAGTTAAGCGTCTTATAAGATTTCTGAAAAAGAGAAGCCATCCATGGGAGAATGTGACCTACGGTCTTTTCACCCTTGTTTAAATAACAGGTTTTGAGACTGTGGAGGTTTTTCTTGGCACCTGTTGAAGTCAAAACTCCCCAAAACAGACAGTTTCACAAGCTTTTGTATTTTAAGAAAACATGTATTTTTGGCCACTGTCTAGCTCTGGTTTCCATAGAACTCTGGGAGAAGGTCAGAAATCAGTTTTCTTCGGAGGTGACCATGCAAAGATATTGTTATTTATTGACTTATTTATCCAGCCATATGTAACTGAAAGGTTTGAGTCGTATTGCACGATAAAGACACGTTTGTCCGGCTAAAATCAACAATAGCAGAGCCAACGTTGAAAGTTTTTGAACATAATAGGGATAATTATACAGTACAGTTGCGGTGAATGAAAAAGAACAACAAACATTGGGGTGTGAAATGAGAAACTCAATGTCTTATATATGAGCCACACTTAATCCTTCTATTTTCTGTTTGCCATTTTGGAAGCATGAAGAGTTTCATTGTTATATGCACATGGCTTAAACTAAACAGAGAATCTGGTAATACTGTTGCAGTGCATATAATTGCAATAATTTGATTGATGTTTTAAAGCATGCTGAATTGTTTTTGGTAGCAACAAGCCATCCAGAAAGTTCCTCGCGTTGGTCATTACGAAGAAGGATTCAGTCACAAATCAGGCTGCGTTGAGCTGCCCACACATTTGTAGTGACTGTCTAGGGTACAGTAACTCTAACACCAATAATTCAGCCTGTTTGTAAATGGCCTTGGCTAGCTTTATTAGCCCAATGCTTTGCCACTCCCTGCGTTAAATCATAGATGATTCTCTAACAAAGCAGCAAACAGAGTTTTTTACGCTGGCTGCTGAGGAGTTAACTTGGGTCTTTCCTGTTCTGTGAAAGCCCTGCGGTCCTCAGCATTACGAATGATGTGGCTTCTGAGAGCCTTAACACAGTCGACGGAATGAATACGACTTCCGTTTTAGACGATAATATGATCCGCGTGTGCTCCCTGGAGGTGTCATCAAGGGGAAAGACGAATCCTCCTCACTGAACAGAGGAAGTGAAGGGAACAATGGCCCCCTCAATATTTACTGGTTCTCCACTCTAAGCCTGTCTTATAATCGTCTGTGCCAAGGAGATGTTTATGACTTCCCCCTGGACTATTTGTATGTATGCTTGTGTGTGTGTGACTGTATCTACCCAAAGGAACGGTTACAGAGGGAGGCTATGGCTTTCAGCGCTGCTGTACCTTTTGATTCCTGTAATCGGCATTCTAATTATCCACTTGAGCTAATTAGCACCTTGCTTTACCCCAGGTGTGTTACTGTAAACATCATCAAAGTAGCTCACTTTCACACTCTTTGATGTGCTCCTATTCTAGCACCTCCTCCCAAAGAGCCAGAGATCTCATTTGCTCTCAGTCACAAAAACAATGTGAATGTTTAAAATCATTTGAAATACTTCACAGTATTTCATTTGAAATCCTTTACAGCCACTTTACAGTATAGAATTACATTTTCATGAAGAATAACTATAACTAAGATGTACACATTTTAGTTTTTTGTGATTACAATTTAGATAATCCTGACTCTAAATTCTGATTGGATGAGGCAAATTCAAAGTAATTTTTATAACACAATAAGGAAAAAGCCAATAGAGGCTGTTATTTACAGGGTTTTAATCACAGTTAAGGGGGTTTTAAGACAAGAACACCCCTTATCAAAGGTAAACTTAAAAATTATATATGTTTATAAATCAATTAGATGCAATTTTATCAACTTTTAAAAAAGACAATACTAGTCTCTAAACAGCACCATTGTTAGCATTGTAGAAATCGTAGCTCATTCATTCAATGCCGGCCTCTATTCTGACAATATACACCCCATGGGTCATTGACCTTTGCTGGGAGTTATGGGGAAAGGTCATGGAAAAGCTTCGGGGGGGTCAGAGAATGACCAAATAAAGGCCAGAATTCATCCCTTGTGTGCTACCTGCTGAGTGAACTATTCAGGTGACCAAACTCCTCACATCAGTGTGTATGTGTGTGTTAGGATGTGTGTGTGGGAGGAGGTGCTGAACAGATGTGTTTTACTCCCTCATTAACATTAGAAAGAGTTGCTCTGATTGAAGGTCCTGGACCAAGGGGGCTCTATTTCTCATTGGTGGACTGTCCCCATTCACTCACACACACTGACCTCTTTAAAAGGCTCCCACCTACACTGCCAGCTGGCAATTGGTGAGGTTTTGCTGTGGTCTCTGCAGTCCGCACCACAGATCCGTGCACATGAGCTCTCCGAGCACCTCAGTCGCACACACCCATAAACATATGTTGGCAGGCGCACACAGGCACGCACTCGGCGCAAATCGACTCAACTTCCCAGTGTAGTGTTTCTCCGGAGTGTAACGATTCATTTAAATCGGCCCGGATACTTCCAAAAGTATCTTCAAACGCGAAATAAGCTTAGAGATATCGTGTATCGCACACGCAACCCAAATTCCTTTCTGAATTGAATACCTTTGAAATCCCTGCTAACTGTTAACTAGTTGAGAATACGGCAGCCACAATTGTCAACAAAGTACTTAAGCGTTGAGTCGCACAGAGATTCAGGTTTCGTCTCTTTTTCAAGTCAAAGGAATAAGGCTTACTGTAATCTGCACTGGCAGCGGCGTATGTTATTATCGTGTCCTAATTAATCTTACAGGAGGTGTAATTCAACCTCAGATTAGGCCCGCACCTCACACAGATTAATTAATGTCTCTAATCAGCAACAGCAAAATTAATTTTGCCCTGATTACGCACGTTTGAATTTGCATGTACTTAACGCAGGGTCTTTATTTCATTATGATATTGAGCGCAGACTAACACACACCCACAGGCACACACACTGCGAATGGCTGCCACAAATGGACATGCACACACACAACTGGATGCAGGCAATAATCTGTGTTATTCACTCATGTTTTGGCACACATAGCACACAACGCGCATGTACACGCACACTCACAGCGATAGCCGGGAGCTGTTTGCAGTAGAGTGTTATTGATGGGGCTGTGGGAGTGATGGAGGGAGAGAAAGAGAGAGAGAGAGTGGCTATAGAACAACGCAGCAGATGCGCTGACAGTTGTTCACAGGCAACCTTGTGCATCTTTAATGCCACCCCAGCTGATCCTGGGCCTGCCAAACACAGGAGTGCACCGCTACCATCCAGAGTGTGTGTGTTTGACAAAGCCATCTTTGCCCCCAGAGCAGTACATGCAAGCGTTAGAGGTCAATGTATACAGAGAGACACACTGGGGTGGGAAATCACATTCAGTTTTGCTAGAAGTTTGTAAAATGGTGCAGTGATGCATGGCCTAAGAGCAAGATGCTAAAATGCAATCCCAGCTGTTATGGCATGAATTAACCTCTTTCGCTCTCATTTATAACTTCTCTCTTGCTACCTCTCTTTCTTTCTCTGTACATCAAACAAACGTACAGCATATGCGTCTATCTATAATTGTAGCACTTACCACCATGCCCAAAACCAGGCAACCTCATTTTCCTATCATCACATGGGTGCTGGTGAATTTTAGGGACTGTTAAAAACAAGGCCCATGGTTTCCCATGCAGGCAGCACTTGCGAAAGTACAATTAGCGGTCGCACATGCTGTGAACACTTGCCAAGACACACTAAAGAAAGTGCAATAAGAAGAAGTTTTGAGATTAAGCATGGAAATCAAACCATGCATCTCAGAAATCTCAGAGGGTTTAGAATGATAACGTCTGGATAGTACTGCTTTGTGGTGCCAACGAAAGAGTGTTTTTGTTGTTGCTTGTTTTCTTTTTCTTCTCAGATGAAGTGTACCATAAAATGGCGGAGGGCAGAAGGAGGAAGTGTGGGAAGGTTGTGGGCAGGATGGATGGATGGATAGATAGGGCCACTCCTTGCATGAATATTTCATTAGCAACCTGTCTCCTGGTCTGGAGCCTTCATTTAAAGCCCCCCTTTGAGGTCTTATTTTTTGCTCCATCTGGACCTGTTAGCTTTCAGAAACCCAACAAGCACCTCTGGCAATGCCACTGAGAAGTCTTAGAGGAACCCAAGCTGTTTCTTTTTAGTTTCGCCTTTTGTCTGATAGTAAACAGGTATTAAGAAAAGATCATTGCTTTTCATTAAATCAGCTTTAAATATAAAGTAACCAAAAGACTGGAATCAATTTTTCAGCAGTGGAAGAGTTGGAAGCTGGTTTAGGCAGTGAAGTAGGGCTTATTACTGATGGCCTATGGAGAAAAGTGAAAGAAATTGTAAACCTATCCTTTTACAGTAAATCTGCCTCTTACTGCAAATAAACATAACTAAAAATAAAATGCAAATAAACAAGTAGCATATGGCAGTCTTGTAGCTGTTTGTTAAATGCTTTGCATTTTTACTACTGAAATAGAATTTTACCTCACCAAAAAGGCACAAACCACAGATTTGTTAAAAAACAGTAAAGGCTGGATGGGAAAGGGGAAGGTGTCTCATTGGTTTCTCTCTGAGAGGGAACCTGGTGTTGTTTTGCTCATGAAACTGTTTGAACAGCTAGTGACCGACGGGCCAATCGCATGCTGAGAGCCACCGAGCATCTGCCGGGAGATTTGCATATTAATTGACCCATATTAACTTCCAAAAAAATTGATAGACTATGAACTCGGCCAACAGACTCATCTGCTCTCCACTTCTTAGCCCTCACCTGCCGGTTTTATGGTATAGCATCATGATACAAAGACAGCATGTGAGAAGAAAAGACAACCTAAAATTGCAGGTTTTGTTGGCGTGTGTAATTTGTGTCGTCTCCTTTCAGTTCTTTTGCCCTGAGGCGGTTTAGGCTTTTTGTGGTTGTTTCTTTTTCCCAGAATGCAACCTGACTGATAGTTTGCCTGAGATATAGAGGTTGACTTCTTTATCTTCCTCAGCACAGCATATTGTGTTCTCCACTCCTCCTGTGTTTTCCAGTCCTCAGGGTAGCCCAGTGAGCCATTGTGTGTCTCCAGCCCTACTAACTTAAACACACACACACACACACACACAGGCACACTGAGGCTGGTAGAGGCCCAGAACAGTTGTCGAGAGAGAGGGGTAACATGTGCATGGGGTGGGCACAGATGGTGGGTCTGCGTGGGGGAGGAAGGGGGAAAGGTGGGCCGTCTGGCGGCATGAGCGAGCCTCAGAGATCTCTTTCTCTCTCTTTCTCTCGCTTCCTCTCCTCCCCTTCGCTCCTTCTTGCCTGTTGCGTTGGGTCCTATAGTAGACAAATGGGAGTTTAATTCAATTAGGGCCAGGCTACTGTTGCCGCTTCACGGCAGGGCCTGTGGAGCACCGCCACCCCTTTACAGATGGGTGCTCACTAGATCACTAGTCACACACACACACACACACACACACACAAACACACACACACATATCATATACAGATGCTCTCACTCCTACTTTTACACTTACAAATATTGGCAAGTACTGAAATACTTAAATACAAGGAAAACAAAGCCCACCACAATACACACAAACACACACACACACACACACACACACACCCTCTCCAGGTTTGCAGTAATGGTTCACGCATTGCTGAGTTTTCACTGAGGATCATGGCAGCACAAAAGCGGCCCCTCTCTTCCTGGGCCCTTTGTTCCCCTAGCACCAGTGTGACCTCTCTGGCTGCCTGGCCTTAAAACAAACACGGAGAGCCTCATCTCCCATCACACGTACATGGTAAACAACAGCACTTTCACCAACCCTTAGCTGCATTCTAACAGCACAAGAAAAATAGACCCAGTACAGACACTATCTACCAGGTTCAAGGCCTTCACAAGCAGAGACACGTAAACAACCTTGTGTGGGAGTCACTGATTTATTGTTGAAAAGTGTCTTGTCATGTTTTTATAAAGAATTTAAAATGAGAGTGTTTATGTTTTTGATGTCCATTATGTTAGCTTTCTTTTCTTTATGTATTCCTAGATGTTGACAAATGTAGTTTTAGCAGATATACACATTTAAAATATCTTTAAATGTTTAATATTTTAAAATACAATCTTCTGAGTATGAGAAACTGACTAAAAATATAAATGACTCATTTTGCACTGCACAAATTTTGACCAATCAAAAGTTTCCCTCCACCGATACCACCCACAACTGACTAACAAGTAGCAAATCATTGTCCGTAATTGTTATGTAACTGTTTTTAAGTCCTTTAATGTCTCATTTTGATTTCCTGTTTTAAAAGGAAATATGTCAACACAGGAAAGGAGGCACCTGTGTAATGTTTACCAAAATATCAGCATGTATTATGTCCAACAGGTGAAAATGATTTAACTTCCTGTCAGATTAGGGCTATGCCTGGGTACCTTAAAGAAATTCCTTTCAAAATACACATATGTGTTGTGCTGTCGATCAGACCGCTTTCTCAGCATATACTTTACCTCTGCGTTGTTTTCTGTGTTAAGTGATGAAGCAGGTAAAAGTTTGCCCCCCTCATGCTGTTTGTGCACGATTAGATGCTGCCTGATTTGATTTACATGGATCATTTCCAGGCTATAGCCACTAGGCAGCGACCTCCTTTCAACCGTTAAAAGCCTTACCTACTCGCCCCCCTCCCCCGCCACTCGCTCAGGTGATGCGCACCGCACAGGAGAGAGAGAGAGAACAGAGCAGTTATTTTCCACAGTCTGTTCAGACGGGGTTTCATTACCGTGGCAGAGAGGCACCTGGAAAAGACCTGCGGCAGGCTGTCTGATTCCTGATATGGATATGGAATACTCGCTCACCTTTATGTTTTATCCATGCCGGGCTCTAGGAACGTACAGGAAGGGGAAGAAGAGAAGGAGAAAGGAGGGAAAAGATGGATAGCAGTAGGAATACCTGTGAACAGGAAATGTTAAAAAGGTGTTGAGACACAGGATGTATCATTCAGACCAGATGGATGTGATCGCTGGGCATTTGGTGCGACTGAAGCCTTTTCTGTGTTAAAATATGAGGCGTTTGATTCATCTATAAACATATACCCGTGTACGCAGTGAAATGGCTCCCGTGGACGACGTGGTTTTGGGTTCGCAGGTGTGTCTGCTGTTTTCCCCCGAGCGCCTGGAACACACTCCGCATAGGAGATGAGAGGATATGAGAGATTGTGACAGGGCACACATATACCTGTCTAAACAGCTAAACTGCTCACAATAATGTGTGTGTGTGTGTGTGTGTATGTGTGTGCGCGTGTGTGCAACTTCAGGCTCTGGAAAGTGTGAAGCTCTCTTAGTTAGTGGAGAGAAGAGTAGTTTGTTCACACTGAACAGACACAAGGTATTGTCTATTTCGACACGTTTTCATAATTATGTTAAATCTCTATTTGCGAACATGCTCAGCAATTATAAGGTTCTCTTATTTAGGGTTCATCTATATAGCTGTTGCTCACAGCTTCTTGGGAAGGGCGAGTTTCGGTACCATCATGAAAGACATTACGCCTTACTCTCAAAGGACAGCTAACAGAATGATAGGTGGGGTTGCTGGAGAATACGAAATAGCGCTGAGGGAGAGAAAGGGAGGGGAGAAAGGAAGAAGTCAGAGAGAGAGAGTGAGAGAGAAGTGAGGTGGCCTCTTTGTCTCTGGGGTGAGCACAATGGGCCGTTCACTGCAGGAATTATACGGCAGGACAGCTGCCGGAATGACACACTAAAATGGCAGCCAATAGAATTGTAAAGGGGTTGGATCTACACTGGGAAAAGTGCTTTGATTATTACATCCAAAAACGTAAAGGTAGTTTCACTATGTTTTGAATCTATTTATCACGTTCTAAAACGGCTTCTGTAATTTTCTATAATTTTTTGTAATTTATTCGCTTTCTTTTGTTACTACCAAACAAATAGTCACATGCAAGACCTATGTGACCCCAGTCATCAGTTTGATGGATGCCCATTACTGGCTTTTCTATCACACAAAACACACACACAAGCTATAATAGAAAGGACCTCTCACAGATGCAGTGGTTTTCATAGTAAGATAATAGCATTTACTATACCCTACCCCTAAACCTAACACACACATATAAACCTGTTGATATTATTCAATTAAACCAGAATATGATTTGAGCCTTTAAAATAGCAATAGAGTCACTTCAGGTGTCCGTATATGTGTGTTTTTAACACTTTAGCCCCTTTTAAAGTGTTTAAGCCTCTTTAAAATTTAGCCCCTTAAAAGTGTAACCAAACACACATATACACAAGCAAAATATTTCTCTTCCTTTTCCATGATCATTTTAAAACCTCAGCATTTTTTATTTCGGTTTTCCGTTTGTGTCGTGAGAGGGCAAGAATCTATGCAATTATAGGCAAATTAGAACATACTTTTAGAACAAACCATGGTGACTTTCTCTGTAATGTAAAAGAAAAAAAAGCATGCACTCAAGTATTCAAGCTATGTGATTTGGAATGTGGATGGATAGCATATGCCGTCTCGGTGGCCAGAACAGGAAAATTTGATGTAAAGAGTTTGGTGTTTTGTGTGGGCTTAAAAGTCAAACCACTCAGCAGTTCAGTATTATTAATATTCAGCCCTGACCTCTGTATTCATCTCCTTGATTCTTTTCCCAGTCCGCCCACTGCTTTCTTTTTCCTCAGAACACTCCCACCATTGAAACTCTGAATGATTGGCCACAGCTTTTTAGCTTTAAATTCAAGGCTGCGTTTCTTACGGTACCTGCGCAAGTATACAGCGTCGCCGAATGACGTTTGGTTATTGCTGGCGTAGAGACGCGGGAATAAACAGGTTTGGGTGAAAGAGAATTACGAGAAGCAGGGGAAAGGAGCAGTACATGGAAAAAGAAAAGATAAAGTTGCTTTACGTCCAAGGTATACCCGGACCACACAATGAGCCTCTCATGTCTTACTTTCAACCACTCCCCTTATGTCTTTCTTTTGCTCTTTCTTTCTCGCCTTCTCTTTTTCATTCAAAAAGGGGGGTGGTGGTGGTGGGGGCTTTACCCTCGGACTGAAGTCGGCCCTAAATAATCCCCCTGGTCACACCTCTTAGTTAGAAATCTTTTTGTCCCACGCCCCTCACCCCCGCCATACCACCTCTCCCCGCTCTTTGGTATTCAGCCCGGGTCAGTGCATTTCGACCATCCCTTGTACCCGAGATGGTTCCCCTTTTAATTTGCACCTGTTGCGCAGTTGTTCCGGGGGAGCAAATGCAGCCCCATGGAGCAGACAAAGATCATATTATGATCAGATACGTGCGGCTAATCTTCACGTCCTCCGGCGAGAGCCGCCGAAGGGAAGCGGTCAGCCTTTTTTGCATGGGAACCTGCGAAAAAAGACGTCATCGGTATTTTTTAAGTGAATGGGCTCCTAGGGAGAGATTAGGGGTAGTTAAGGTGTGGAGGAGGGAACGGACCGTTCCGCAGCCCAGTTGAGTCCATTTGACGCCAACGAAGTGGGAAATATACCACGGATGGAAAAGAAAGTTTGTTGTTTCTCAAAACCCTGTGTTCAGAAGGGGGAGAAAATTGTCCTGAAATCAGCAATTAGGTTTTTGAATCTGACCATTAGAGTAACTTCCCACTAGTTCTCGCTGATTTGGCAGCGTGCCTCAGAGATAAGGTGCTGGAGAGCCTGCAGAGATTGCTCTATTAGACAGGGAAAGAACTTCAAATGAACCTGAACAATAAACTGCTGTTCCCATGATGTAAGCCCCATAGCTTATTATACCCTTGCCACCTCTCACAGTCTGAGTGCAATTTTGATTTGTTTTAGCAGTCTCTTTGCTGTGGTCATTTTTGGATTGTGATCAGGATTGTGAATATATTATTTTAAAAAAGTGTAGTTTTAATAAGACAAAAATGTAACTTCTACATTCTACTTTAGATTTTAGGATCTTTTGTGTAATGGGGGGACTAGTGCTTGTTGTCACACCTTTTACTTCTGAGTCAATTCTGTATTGGCACAAACCTCAAAGTACCTCAAAAAAGCTATTAAACATTTCCACCATTAGTGCCCAGTAAAAATATACAGTTGAGAAACAACATTGAACTTTTGTGGCAACATGCCCCAATGGCAAACTACTAATTATAAAATTAAAACAAATTTGAATTTAAACTTGTTAATACTGAAATATAGCCCATGGCAAAATTTCCTGTGTGACAACCCCTGCTCTTCAGTATCTCTAACGTAGTTACTTTGATGATTGCTTTAAAGTAATGCAACACTTTTTCCAAGCTACGTGCGTTTCCACACTCCTGGAAAAATATTTGGTTTCTTTATTCTCTGGGAATGCCAATTGGGCTGCTTTGGCTTTGTTGTCATGTGCTAATGCATATGTAAAGCAGTTGGGAAACAGGCTAAGATTGTTGCCATATTCCACTAAGATTTCTCTGGAGATTAAATAATGTGGACAATCCTGAGTAATAACACTTAAACTGTCCCTTTCTCCTTAGTGCTGAGCTATGAGAACGTGGTGGATGCTGTCTCAGGGTCCGATGAGGAGGACAGAATGCTGGGTTCTGAGGGAGAAGGCAGTCCAGCAGGGGTGCCGAGCCTGGAGGCCTCACCCCGTGTAGCCCATGCCCTGCTGTCCTGCCAGGGCGAAGAAGAAAATGAAAGCCAGGATGGGGCCGGGGCCCTTGTCTGGCGCCACGGAAACCTGAATGGTTCAGGTAAGAGCGTGAGCCAAGAATATGAGACTGAATTGTTTGAGGTTTTTGTGGTATTAACATATGAAACATAGCCAGAGTTCTTGACTGAAAATGTAAACCAGCTTTTTTTTAAGAAGTCAAGTTATTCAACCAGTATTTAGCACTGTAATGTATTCATAAATAAAGTAAGGCCAAAAGTAAAACTCTGTAAAAAAATAAATAAAATACAAAACCTAGTACAAATGGCAGAGACTTTGGGAACTTCATTGACTCATACTGACAGTTGTCCATGCCTTCATTACCAAGGCAGAGCTGCCTTATTTACTAGGTCAACGACTGGCAGATGTTTGGTGTATTTGATTACAAAGGTAAAGACTCATAGCTCACTTTTCTACTTTGGTCTACATTTTTTAGTCATCCAAAGTAGGTTACACCTAATCGTCAGTGCCTCATCTCTGTCTTCACACTGTTTTATTCTCACTTTCCCTTGACTCATCCACCCAAACCCAAAAGCGATCAAGTTCACAGCCGAGACCCAAGCTAGTGAGGCTTTAAAGACAAATTCTCTTCATTAGGATTGCAGAGCTATCATTTAGCATGAGCCTGCCCTTCTGAAGACTCATTAGAGGCCTTAAATGAAATTTTTAGCATTATGATGGCCATTTACATACATAATAGGCCCACAATTCCCTGGGACTGGCTGACAGTTACAGAGTGAAGGGAGAACTCATGCGAGTCGCCCGGTTTGAATAAAGCGAGAAAAAACCCGACCCCCAGCAATCAGTCTCAGCTAATGACTAAACCATATGCGTCACTTAAATTCAGAGATTGTCACAGTCCCAGAACTAAACAGGGTCTTCGGGGATGTGTCACTCGCTTGAATGGTGTTTTGTTTAGTTGATGTTCACACCATGATATGCTAGATTAATGAACGTCGTCTGAGCTTTTTCAAAGGCCACGCCTCTGGCGCGATAACATTATTCTGTCTTAGCGATTGAACGCGAAGCATTAGTCCACTAGCTGAAAAACATATTGTGGTATATTCTGGTAAATGCGACATCTCGAAAGAGGCTGAATGAATCATCTCGTGTGGTTCTTCCTCTTTGTCTCTGCATTATGGTTGCCCGAAAATTACTCCTCAGGTCTGCAGCATACGCATTGCTAATACGCATTACCACAAACAAAGAAACACGCATATGTAAAGATTGAAAAATCATTATTTTCTACACTAAAGAGTTTCATTAGGATATGGAGGTTTATCTAGGCTTTAAAAGCTCTGCCCAGAAGTTAAGATGGATATTTAGCTGCTAGCCCATTTGAAATGAGACAGTCAGCATGACCATTGAAACAATGTGTCCTTTAAATGGGACTTCTCTTGCGTTTCGGTGGTTACATTCACACCATTACCTCAGGGGACAGCAACTACCACAAGCAGAACTGAGACTCCAATGAAGTTGCCATTTTGTCCCTCGAGGAAAACTTCAATTCTTTATCGTTCAGACACGGCGCAGTGGTTTACTCAAAATTAAACTCTGAAACTACTTCAGTTTCTCTTCAACAGTTTTCAGCGCGCCACACATGATGTTCGGTCCTTCATATGACCTTAAAATATCCCCATGCTAATACTGCTAATCGCTAACCCAGCCAAAGAAGTTTTAAGCCAGTGTACCTCAAAGGAAAGCACAATGCAGAGAACTCAGGAGAATATTTTCACTGGCTGTAGGCCTTGCACTTTTATCTGTGTGGTGCAGAAGGAGACAGATTTCACCAGGAAGGGTTTACAGCTGTTAGCAAATGGCTTGTTTCTCGAAAACTTTAAATGAAAGAAATTCAAGTCTGGTAGCTTTTCTTCGTTTGATGCTCCCAACATCCATCAGAGAGAAGTTTCTCTGAGAAGTTTCTTTCAGAATGATTTCAGTTCTCTGCTTTTGAAAGACATGTCTTAAATGTGGTAGATTGTGAGAGAATTCATTGGCTTTCAGTAGCTCTCTTAAGTTGTCATACTTAGATAATGAGGAAGGAAGTGAAATGCAGTTTTGAAATTAAACAGTACTAATGCAGGGCCCGCCTTGTGTGTGTGTGTGTGTGTCAGGAGAGACTTGCGCCCTTGTTTTCTCCCTGCGCAGAGGTGCTGTATATCCTCCTTTTGTGGGGGAAGCTTATGATACTTGTGACTGCCGGTACGAGGTCACATGAGGAGGAGGAGGAGGAACAAACACAATAGCTGCAGTATATGAGCAAACTCCTCTTAGACCCTCCTCTCCTCCCTAAATACCTTGACATGATTTCTTAAGCCAGTTACAGAGGCGCTTCGCTGTGAAGTTTTATCATTCTTTGAGCTGCTTTTAATGTGTTTGAATTGTAGCACTCCTTATGATCCTTTTACAGGTTTTACTCCTTCAAACCTTTGTGTTTTGTCATATGGATCTCATTTTGGTTCTTATAATTACGCATAAATTAGAATTGTAGTATTACAAACATGCTTGTCATTTGAATTAAGGAGTGCAAATAATGTGTCCTTGTCTTTTGCAGCATGTGTTAGTTAATAAAGTATAAATCCCCCAGTGAAAATGCTTCTGTTTTGCATTTTCCTCATTTAATACATATTTATTCCATTACAAAATATATTACCAACATCAAAATTTCACTAAAACGTTGAATTGGATAATTGACTTAATTTTGACTTAAAATTGGAAAGTCAAAACTTTAATTTGTTTTAGACTTTTGGAAATCCTAAAGCTCTTTCTGTTTATTTCCAGGCTTAAATGGACCCCACTGTATATTAAATACAATCATTTCTATTGTGCGTTATAGTGCACACTATATGGTTAATTGTTATTCATTAAAACAAAGTGTTTTCTCTCTGTTTGTTTTTTTACAGAGGAGAGAAAATCTGAGTACAACTCCATGAGCCCTGACATCTCTCTCCATGGAATTGGAAATGGTACAGGTGAGCTCACTTTGGCTGAATCTTGCTTCATATTTCATAAAATAATCATAATTATGAATAATAAAATTTAGACAACTGGGTTAACATTTTTAGGAGTTTCGTGTTCACAGTCATCAATACTCTTGCAACGCTGCTTTTTAAAATAGATTCACCATCTTTTAAGATAACTTTATTTGTCACGAGCACACACATGCTTAGCACAAACTAAAGCATGCGAGATAAAGCTTCCTCATGTGTGCCCACAGGGGATGGAAAGTAAACATTTTTAAGTTGAGCAGGAGTGCATGGCAAATCACATTTTGCAGTCAAATTGAGTTTAAGACCAAATCAGATTTGTTCAGTCTATGTATGTTCAAATTGATTACAAAGAGACAGTAAGTTTGGTTTGTGCACACTATGCTTTTCGAATTTCGAATGATTTTGAATAACTTCTATAAACATGTAATAAATAACTTTTCAAATTACTTAATGAAGATTATTTATTTACGCTTTTGTCTATTCGTCCAATCAGTGTCTTTTAGTACTTATCCACACAATATCCAAAAACCTTTTGTTTAGGAAAATCACGTTTAAAACCTTGTTCTGTGCAATTACACGTAACACATGATCTACAATTAGATTATTGGCTCCGATTTTATGTACACGATGAGCAATACAAAGTGAGATCAGTTACCCCAGCACGCCTAATTGCCATATAACCCAATTATCCATAATGCTGGAAATGTTTAAAGCATTTTCGAACATGCAAGAGGATGCTTAAAGAGTGCTTGATGATTAAGCTGGCTCCTATTAGTCTTTTGAAGTGGCCATTATGTTGTAACTTAAATAAATACTTCCACCTTTAAAGGCCTTCTAATGGTTTGGTCTCCACTACATCACACTTAGAGTGGCCAGTGTCCTAATGCTCAGCTAGGTCTTTTTCAGTGACAAAGAGCCTCAACCAGTACATTCAATGAAGCTCATTCTCCCCACTTCCTGTGTGCAGTTAAGGGTATGGATGCCACTTCAGAGCTGGAAAGCTTCTTTGCCAAGAGGAAACTGGACGACGGTGAGGGACATGCAGCAAATTTTGAGGCGTACCTAAAGGACACTGTTATCATTTACCCAGAAGACCCAGAGGAGAGCACACGTCTGGGCACACCAGAGGCCAATGGACAAGATGAAAATGAAAGCGGTAGGAACATTTTGATGTGTAATCCTATTGGCTGGTCTTTTGAAGTATACATTTAAAAGCACAATGCATGCAAACGGTGCAAAATGAACACTAACAAAGTGTCTAATACAAGTGAAAATAATGTGACACAATACACGTACAGGGAATAATCACTAATTTACAGGGCAAACAGCTAAATGAAACCATTGTCATAGGGACAAAATATATTTTTAATTAAGCTTATTAAGGGAAGCAAATTACAGTTTCATGGATGGAAATTTTCAACGGCGCATACAGATGAGCATTACCATAATTTGTTGAGTGGAATTTACAAATTGAGGCCAAAATAATTTTGCATTTAAATTATTTTAAAAACATTATAACTACTGGTAATATCTTATTAAAAATGTATAAATGAACCTTTATTAATAAATTGTATTTTTTATATTTTTATATAACTGACTGCCGTACTTACCTATCGTTCTCTCATAACCTGATATGGCAACTCTTTGTCGCACATATGTTGCCATTTTTCAACCCCCTCCTTTCACTTTTGCCCAGATCTGGCACTGAGGACGCCAGATGCCTTTGCCCAACTGTTGACCTGCCCCTACTGTGACCGGGGCTACAAGCGTCTGACCTCCCTAAAGGAGCACATCAAGTACAGACATGAGAAGAACGATGAGAGCTTCCCCTGTCCCCTGTGCAGTGACACCTTCGCCTACCGCACCCAGCTTGAGCGCCATATGGCCACACACAAGCCCGCTAGAGATCAGGTGAGACAAGGCCCACCTCAATCAATGTCCACCCTCATTACCTTCTACTGGTTTATGATGGCTTTTAGGATTGCTCAACTGAATTCAACTGGTGACATGTAGCACTCCTTATGATCCTTTTACAGGTTTTACTCCTTCAAACCTTTGTGTTTTGTCTTATATGGATCTCATTTTGGTTCTTATAATTACGCATAAATTAGAAATTGTAGTATTACAAAAATGCTTGTCATTTGAATTAAGAAGTGCAAATAATGTGTCCTTGTTTTTGCAGCATGTGTTAGTTAATAAAGTATAAATCCCCCAGTGAAAATGCTTCTGTTTTGCATTTTCCTCATTTAATACATATTTATGCCATTACAAAATATATTACCAACATCAAAATTTCATAATTTTGAGACAAGGCCCACCTCAATCAATGTCCACCCTCATTACCTTCTACTGGTTTATGATGGCTTTTAGGATTGTTCAACTGAATTCAACTGGTGACATGTCAAACTAATAAAAATTGCTGCCAAACATACCAGTTATAATTTTGGACAAACAAATCATTTTAAAGGACATTGCATCTCTCATTCTTTTAGTACGTTCACAAATTCACATTCAGCAGATATACGCAATGACTTATCCTGAACTAGACAGATCTTGTCCAATCAAATGCTTTCTAGCATTGAAATGTCCCTCCCGCTAATAATTTGTAAAAAAACAAATGAAATTTTTATGTTTATTCAGCTTGGCTGGACAAGTCATTTCAATGTAATATTTTAAACCCTGACTGGTGTAACTTATAAAAATAAGTTAAGCAACTGAACACCAGTTGAGATTAAAAAGGTTCACTTGAAATGACTTGCGCAGCCAGTTTAAGGCGGCAAAACTTTTTACAGTGTACATCCTGCAGCTGACTAGCAAGTAGCAAATCACTGTTTGTGTCTGTGATGTAAATCTTTTGGCTGTGTGTTAAAAGAAAAAGATGAGCAATTCAGTATGTCCCACCCAAACTTCCTGTTTCAAAAGAATACGCCAACACAGCACCAGCACATCTCAGAACACAACACGTTTTAGCCTGTTGCTAGCTACGTCCAGCACTGAACAAGCTTTTCTAAAGCCTCAGTAAAACTGGAATCCATCAGAGCAGAGCCACAGCTGTGCACTGTCATACTCCCGTGAGTGTCCGCCCACAGCCGGCCATGTGTGGGCTGTTCTAGGACATTGAATTCTATAGGCCTGTTGACTTTTCACATCAGCTGTTGGAGTGGAGTCAAGTCAAAAGATGCAGAGAAAGCTGATGTTAGTTCTGCCTGTCTCAGCATGGCCATGATCTTGAAATGCAGTAATATGGGTTTCTTTTGAAGAAAAATCTCCATATTGCTTTATTTCGAAAAGAAAGGGCCTGTTTTTGATGTGGTAAATGAGCTCGGAGTTGTTTGATAGGATTATAACTGGATATTCTACATTTGGGCTTTCGACTTTGAACCTGGGCACTTTGAAAAAAGAACTAAGTAAAAATACTTGCCTTACCATCTCATCTTACTGTCTGATTGATACTCACATGTACACACACACACACACACACACACACAAACACACATGTGCACCTCTCCAGACTGATTTAAACATGACCAGATGGCTTTTCTTCCGGTGATCTAGAGTATCCTAATCCTTAAATGACTTTAAGTGTTTGTTTATTTGCTCTGAAGGGGTGTTTTCCTGAACGGCTTTGAACATTAATTCCTAAGCTCACCTTGCTAGTTTTAGTTTTGTTTCATGGTGTGTTCATTGTACATATTTAAAAATAGTATAGTATAGTATAGTATAGTATA